>JANHGB010053367.1:0-35576 GCA_026283785.1 Coracopsis vasa
TCAGCCATAACTCTAATTTACGATCCAACAATGTGCGGAAGCATATGCTTAATTTCAAACTTGTGAATAATCCCATAGTTCCCGTAGTTCAGGGACTAAATGTAGAACATGTTTTTGTGGGTCAGGTGTATTCCCAAATTGAATAATCAAAGTCATTGTCTACTTTTCTTCATAGATGAACTACATGAAATGTATAGTGTAATAGATTCTCAGAGAGAAGCTGAAAATCTGCCCCAAGATGCCTAACAAAAATATATTAACAGATAAAAATGCATGTGTAGATAAAATGATTGGAGGAATTCGCATAAACCAAAGAATTATGTGAGGCTCATATCCACCTGAGTGCCTGGTGTCGTAGGACTATGTTTATGTTTTGAATTCAGTTTTCTTCAAGACAGTAGAAAATTATCTGGGAAAACACACTTCCAAACAGATATGTTTTGGCAAGAGCCTGGAGTGAAGTCCCCTGAGAGGGGAGACAGTGCAGCCTAAGAATTTTGGTTCCCTGTCTGCTTCTGGAGGCCTCCTTGCATTCCTTGTTCCTACTCAGAACAAAATTTTAAAGTTGCTGAGGCAGCTTCTTGCAGTCCCTCGGCCTGAGAGAGAGGGAATGTGTGCTTGATTCCCAGTCCATTGGATTCAGAAGAAAATCACTTGCTGGCTTCAGCAGTCTCATTGGATTTGACTTGTCCTCCCCAGACTAATAATTTATCTGCTCAAAAATCTGCTGCCTGAAAGTGAGCGAGGGCCCTGATACTTAGTTTGAAATAGTTGTGGAAAAACATTGTGTCCATCCCCCAGTTCCACTGAACTCAGTGGTATATTACTTCTAAATCAAGTCCATGGTACCCGGGTTGTGTTAGTGCGTAGCTGAGTTTCCTCCTTTCAAAGAAAACTTCTATCTGTAAACTGGGACATTTGAAAATCCAAAGTATGTAAATGAAAATAAACAAACTTTTAAAGAGTCTAAATGTGACTAATTAAACTCTTCCCATGGCCCATTAATTTTTATGTTCAAGTCTCAATACTTCTACAGTTCAGCTGATATCAGAAACAGACAGAATTTAACATACAGCAAGAAAAGGGTACTTTTATGAGATTTCCAGACCAAAGCTGCAGATCTAATGCGTCATCATCCACATCTTCAAGTGCACATCTGAGAGGACAGAAGTCCACTACTTTTCAAGTATAAGTTTCTCTTTTCCTTCTTTATCTGTTTATGAAGTGCTAAGAGCAGAACATCTGTTTTAAATTAGTAGTTTGACCATTGTTCTAAAGCCAGACTATATAATGCTCTTTCATATTGTTTTTTTCCCCTGTTCTCTAAGTTTTGTCTCCTACTCTATAACAGCAAGTTTTTCTGTGAGCAGCAAAGTTAATGAAATTCAGCTTCCTGGGAACTGTCTTTTGTCCCATGGACACTTTCCTGGTCAAAGAACATAGCATACAGAGATATTTATATGTGGTCTGGTTACTGACAAATGTGTACAGTTTCTGGCCGTGCAACTGTGGCCAATGGAACTAATTCTGCCTGCCTTTCCTTAGTAAAGACACTAATTTGGGTCTTTCTCCCTAACCCTGCATTTAGTTTGTAGAAATTTTGAACCTTGCATTGTTCCTTTAAATAAATTGCTCAACTGGTTCAAAATATATTTGAAAATAGGGGTTTCAAACAAATATCAGATAAACAATATGGTTACTTCTCTGGAAAGCAAATTCTGCCCCAATCCCCCAACAAACAGACAGACAAACAAACAACTAATTTCAGTATATTACAGAGGTATAATCCTCTCAGATGCTTACTCAGAATGGACAAACCAGTTTAAATGTCATGCCCTGAAAATTTCATACTTTCTTTCCAAGGGATATGAAGGAAGTCATAAGACACGGGGAAGAAATCTTTATCTTTCCTCCTACCTTTGTCAAAGCTGAAAACTTGGAGGAATACAGCCGGTACCAAACTTGTACAGTCTAAATCTGGGCTAGTGTGTTTCTGCAGTTGAACTCAGCTGTTAGAGTAAGACTGGTGTCAAGATAGAACAGACACTTAGCATTCCATTCCTTTCAGAAAAAATATATGTTCACCTACCTTAGTTCTGTATTTCAGATTGGACTTTGTTAGCTCTACAGGTGATCTTTAAACACAAATACTTTGGAATATGCTTCAGCATGCTGAGGAAGCTAAAAAGCTGCTCCATCTAGTCCAATGATGGGGATTCCACCTCTGAAGTCATCTGGCAGTAATGGATCAATGTGCTTAAGTTTCAAGCCTTCACAAAGGAAAACAACCCTTTTTGCATGCTACACTGAAAACTTAAAGTAAGCCCATGAAGAACAACTGGATTTCTTATTTTCTGATTGAAGCCATCTTTGAGCTTTGGAAGAATTATTGAAAGCTTGAAGAATTATTGAAGCTTGAAACAAAATTTTGTTTCATATACATTTCACTTTTAACCTTCATGGTTTTCAGTGACTCCTTTTACTTCATTGAAGGGAAGTTTTTCTCTAAGCTTCTTAATTTAACAAATTGTAAGCTTTGTTGGTCTCACTGTACTGGAGAGGGCAGCTGCATTAAGTGCTGTTGGGCTAGCTGAGCAAAGTTGGTCACCTTCTCAGTGAAGACAGGACATCACTCTGTCAGCTCTTTTGCTTTCAGTACATGAACAGTACTTAACCATTGCACTGCTGACAACAGCTTAAAAGTTGATACCATTGCCAAATTGTGGATTCTGGTTCAGGACAGTTTACAGACACTGACCGATGGAGATGTCCGGTAAAATATACAGGAAGCATGGCTAAACAGTCCCAGATACATTTTTACCTGTTGTTTTTTTTTCCGCAGGCAGACCTAAATCAGAGCAATTAGTTCAGTGACTACAAGGAGGAAACTGGACTTCAACAGAGTGAAGGTATGCATCAGCTGAAAATGCTGGCTTCTGGAAATGAGTTACTTTATAAGGTTAAGTCAGAGTTTCCATCAACGCAACTGTATTTTTGTCGGTCAATCACAAATATTTTCCTACTGATGTTAGCTGCAATTTGTTCAGAATTTACTAAACAAACAATAATAGCAAGTAAAAAGAAAATGCCTCAGCCTAACTTCATTTTAGTCTATGTCTATGCCTCCACGTTTCTGATCTGTTTTCAGTTTCAGCTTATTATTTGGACAGAATTTGAGCATAACTTCTGATAAACAGCAGTACTGAGCCATAAGCTTTCTGTGTCTTTGCACTAATACCTTTAGGTTTTTACCCAGGCTGTAACATCTCTGTGTGCAGTATAAACATACCCTGATTGTATAATTTCCACTTGTGTATGTGTATCAGCATTAAGAAAGAATTTGCAGTTCAGTGAAAATGAGCAATTCTGCCTCAGACTGAGCAGATCCAGATCACATGCCCTTACCGTTGTCAGCTTTGCGGTGTAACTCACTCTGCATCCAGTATGTCCTCTTTACCCCCGTATGC
Source organism: Coracopsis vasa (assembly GCA_026283785.1). Classification (NCBI taxonomy): domain Eukaryota; kingdom Metazoa; phylum Chordata; class Aves; order Psittaciformes; family Psittacidae; genus Coracopsis; species Coracopsis vasa. The sequence continues at coordinate 3,468 of JANHGB010053367.1, forward strand.
GCTAATAAAGAGTTTGTGACTCTGCTAACACTGCAAGTCTTTTTGTAAATGAAAATAGATCATATGAACACAACATTGAAGGGTTCTGACTAAAATCCTTTTATAACACTTAACACTTGTTAAGTGTTATAACAGCAAGAGGAATAGCTGTTTTTAGAGAAATCACTGTTGTGTATACTACAGGGGTGCACATGTGAAAACATCACAGAGCAAAGGCAATCTAAATAATGGTGCTGTTTATAAGATGGGAGCAGAGGGAAAAGAGAAATAAAATGGCAGCTTTTCATGAACCATAACTGAATGCTCAGAGGACAAAATAGAAGGTTTATTGTTTGCAGATGTGATTGTGGCAATAAAAGAAGGACATAATAAACTGAGAAACAAACCAACCACTCTTATTTAAAATTGCTACAGAATTCCTCAATAATCAGTCCAAACACTGCAGTGTACAATTGTCATATTGATAGGATAATTACAGCAACTTTTGTAGTAAAACCTTTCTGAGTAACTTTGTTTTGAGAATGTTATTGCAGGAAGTTTTAGACTATTTTAATAGGGAATGAACCAATGTAAAGTGGTATGGATATACTGGGAACACAAATCAGTATAATAAAAAGCAAATGCAAAAAAATGTTGGACGATAATCATGGTTAAATACGTCCAGCTTTTCTCTGAAGAAAAGCTGACTGTGTGACATTCAAACAAAATGCACTAAGCTGAAGAAGGTCAAACAGTACAACAGGTCAATAAGGAAAATGGAGGTACCATGTGCTATCGTGCTCTGGTTGAGATAATCTAAGCTAACACAGGGTTAAAATGTCACACTATCAGCTATAGCACATGCCAGAGTATGAACTCTAGGAGATCTAGGTCAGTGGCATAGGTGCTTTTACACTCTAGCTTCACAATATGTTGTCTTCTGCTGTTCCTTCCTGGAACAGGATTAGGCTAGCCATGGCAGGCATCTGCCGCAGTCATCTATCATTTTGCTGGGCCGGCGTTGGTTAAGAATGTAGTTCTCCTCATCCATAGCTGTCTGAAAGCTAGCTATGTAAACAAGTAGTTTTGGTTCCCTCTTCAGTCAATGGAGAGGATGTGTCTTCCAGAAAGTGATTCCTTTCATCCCAGAACAATTGTGCTGCTGGGGAAATGATCCAGTTACCTAAATATGGTCAGTACCATCTGAGGTGCCCTGCAGTATCAAAATGTCATCATGGGGCTGGCAGGCATGCCAGGACTTATGAGAAACTTTGGTCTTCTGGGTAGTCAGTAACTGAAGGCCAGGTTCCTATGACGTCTAGAACAGCACTAGATGTCTATGTATGTTTAGGCAATTGAAGTCGGCCTGGAGTATAATTTTTCTTCAGCAAAGGACTAGTTATCAGGAAATTCTGTGCCAACAGCACAGTACCGTCATAGATACAAAGGAGCTGTTTGTTTTCTGGGGAAGGAGGAAAAAGTTTTTTCTGTTGCTAGTTTTCTGGTTTATTTCCAGGATTAAAAAAAGAAAGGAAAATTTCAGGACTGAAGCATGTTCTGAACTATACTTTGTCTTGCTGTGCTCAGGGTGAGATAGAGGCTACAGCAATAGAATAGTTATGAGGAGAAAAGTATTGCTGTAGAACAGATTAAATTAGGTGGCAGAAGGTGGAAAGGAAAGAGAGTATTTGACAGAGTGAGAAGAGATATCTTCATAAAAGTAGGAACTTAGGTGCTGTAGTTGAGGAAGGTGACCATAAAGACTATGTCACAGCTGAAACACTGGAAAATTCAGAGGCTTGGACAGGAAAGACCTACAATAAGAGCCTAGAAAGGACAGAAACCTTGAGGTGGCAAAAACCCACAGTAAACTGAACGAGCACCCCAATGGAAACAAGAAATCAAAAAGCAAAATTGAATTTATCAGACGATAAAAAGATTCTGATAAAGATTGATAAAGATGCTTGGAGTCATCTTGGCCAGACCAAATTTTGACAAGTTGCTTCAATTCTACAGTATTGTATTTAAGGTAGAATAGCTACAATGGCAATGCAAATGGCTATAATATGCCCTTGTGGCCATGAAAGCCATTCTTATCTCATTCTTGGACCTGAAAGGATGAAAAAAGATCTCACTGCATTTCTGAGCACAGTATTACTGTTAAGATCAACAGCTAAAATAAACCAGCATGGTATGAGCATGCTATGATAGAGCATGAAGGCTAATGCCATTGCATCTCAAGAACTTCACTGTGTACTGGCATTTTCAGATTCTCCACTGGGTAATTCTACTTTACTTGGAGCAGAGATGAGGTGGTATGATGTGATTATCATTCATACTAGTAATGGCTCATTCTCAGATGCATATGTGGGCCATAGTGGGGTCTGACTTGAATAATCATGTTCTGGTTTTTATGTAATGGCAATCCAAGTGTAGGAAGATTCACTTTACATGACCGTTGGTTAGGAGTCAAAAAACAGCATGGGAGGTCACATTGCACAGTACAGACATAGCTTAACTGAATGTGAACTCAGAGTCCAGAGTTGAATCCATAGGGAACACTGCTCATGATACATGATTTCATAAATGTTTTAAAAATCTTAAAAGTCCTCTGACCACCTAGAAGGTCAAAGGACTTCAGGCAGCAACTAGGGCCCAAATTAGCTACATTTGTAGAAAATTCAGTGTGCAAATAAAACCATATGGAAGAGAAGTAAAGTTCCTCCTAGAGCAAAAGGGCAGAGAAGGTCTGAAGTTTTTTGGGTAAATGAGAATGTGTTGTCTACCTTCCTCAAAGGGCAATCAAGGAAGAACTGTTATTGTTACAAGTAAACTAGAATAGAAAAGTCTCTAAGCATAAATACTTCTGCTATTATTTAATTGGAAGCCAAATAACAAGTGAGAATGAGAACAAAAATCTTTCTTTACTAGAACAAAATTCCTGCTTCATTCTGAAGCTAGTGTAGTTTTCAAAAAGAATACTGGCATTTTGGAAGTGCTTAGGTTGCCACAAACGTGAAGAACCCGGAGTACAGCAGAGTCAGAACATGTCAGGAGAGTGTACCTTGAGAACTGCAGCTGGTGGAGAAAACTGGGTGCATTAAACAGAGAAAGTATTAGGAGAGAATATTCCCTGATGGATTTCCCATCAGAATTATCTAGCAGGCTGTAAAGGACAGCCCACAACAGCAAGGGACTCAATATTCCTTAAGACATTTATATCAGAAAGCAGACAAGCATACTCAAGGCTTCTACATTGCAATGGACATCTTCTGGGATATAAAAAGATCAATAGACCTTTCCTCTGAGCCACTTAACGATGAGTTTAAATTCACTGGTGCAACTAAGGGCAGCATCTAGTACTGCATTTTACATACATCTTTTATTAACAAGTGTAACCTGTACAACAAATATTATATATGGCTACATTTCAGTGTTAATACTGCTTAATGCATTACTGCACGATTAGCGTTAGATCTATGCACACCTTTTTACGGCAACCTAATTGAAGACCACTAAAAAAACATTTTTTATTATAAAATCTAATGGGATACTATTTTTTATTATAAAATCTAATAGGATAATTAGCTTTGTAAGCAGACAAAATTCAAAGTGATTAGGGCAGATGGAACAGAAAAAAGAAGTGCTTATAGCTACCTCTTACCCTATGTACTCCGCAAGCAAATCCCTGCTTCCAGGCTTGGTTTTAATTCATTCAGTGACTTTTTGAGTCTCAACAAACTATTACCAGTCCCCTCTGGTCTGATCTGGATGGGGAACAGACCAGGGAACAGTCAGCCAGATCCTGGAGCAGATGAATAAAAAAACCTCTAGGCACAAGAGGGGCCTGGGCAGAGTTTGCTGTGACTGAGAAAGTCACTGAGTGAACTAAAACCGTCTGTTGCCTGTTCTCACTACAGTCCCCTTGCCTCCTTCCACAAGCAGCAGGCTCCTGCTCCCCGCTGTGACTCTTTCCCATTCTTTTCTTTCTTCCACACATGGCTGCTGCTAATGCTTTTCTTCTGCTCTCTCTTCTCGCTTCCCTTCCCAAAGTAGAACATGCGACTCCATGGAAAACAGTAATTTCTTCATTCCTCTGAGTCCACTTGGCTCTTCTTCCTAGAGAAACATAATACAAACTGAGAGGATGGGAGAGCAGCTAGAAAAGTATTTAATGTACTTGCCCTGTTCTTGAAACCGCCCTTCAGCCTCTGCTTCTAGCTATTGTTGGGGCCAGAAAGACGAACCAGGTAACCTTTGCTCCAACCTAGTGGAGTGAGTCCTGCTTATACCTCAGGTGAATCCTCACAGATCCAGTATCCTAAACAGAACATAGGAGGCATGAGGCATGTCACCTTTTTCCTAGCCAGTACACAGATGAATAGCTCTGACACTGAGAGCATCGCTGCTATCCCAATGCATTTAGTCATCTCAGTGACCTGGCCAAGCTGAATTTCTCCTATAAATGTTAGAGAAGTTAATCAGCTTTAAAGTCAGATAGCAAAAGCACACTGCAGTGTGCAAAAATTATCACAGAAGTGAGGTTCATTTTCTGTATTATTCATTCACTCGTTGCTTGTCAGCATGATCTTTAGTGTGTGCCCCAGTTTGGTATTTGACTCTAACAGAGGTGGATTATTAAATCCAGAAGTAAGAAATATACTTATTCTTATCAGTATATATTTTCCTTTGCTTAAATGTCTCTCTTCTATCATAACCCCAAAGACCTCCTACTTCTCAGATCACTTCAGAGGTATTAGTGCAACAGTGTTGCTAAAGCAGGTACTAGTAAAGCACACCTCAATATACTCATATGCAGGACATTCAGTGCAATATCTATGTTTTGACATTATTTTATAAAAGAAACCACTGCATCACTGAATGCAGTGTGCTTGATATTACTTTGACAGTCATTAAACAAAATTACACAGCAACACTGTTGTATTTGTCAAGTGATGAAGAGAAACACAAGGGAAAAATAAAGACAACTCTCATTTTATGAGAATTGCAGTCTACTTGTTGCCACTGATGATGACCTTTAAATTAGTCTGATTATAAAGTTTGTTATTTTATTTCTCTCCTGTTCCAGTGTTGCCTTGTAGTCCTAGTACCTTATGTACCAGACATATGGTGAGGGTATGCCCTAAGAACTTAGAGCCATAAAGACATTTATGTACCTACTACTTGCAGATGTTAATGCCTAAGAAGGTGGCCTGGATCTTCTAAAGTAAGTAGGTAAGTCAGATTAAACCCCAGGAGCATAGATCCCTAATGCTCTTTAACCTCATTGCCACTAACTGAAGAGGAGTTGAGAGTGAGGAGGGGGCTGCAACAAAGTGGTCCTCTGGTAGATGGAAAGAGTTGTCAGCGGCACTGGGACAGAGAGATGCTACTGCATAAACCCACAAGCCGCCTTCAAAATTTGTTTTATTTTAAGTATGTGGTCTTGTCTCATTCATTTGGATACTCCTGCAGTTACAGAAAAATCTTATTCCCATTATACAAAGCAAAAGGATTCAATATTCAGTCAAGTCTTGTACATGAAGCCAATAGTAGAGAGAGAAAATGAAGACACGACTTGGGAATTACCATGTGGTGCCTCAAAGAGAATACTATACTATTTTTCCTATGAAGGTAGACAACAAATTGATAAATAAAACAAACTTTATATACCACCAGGGTACCTTTAATACTAAGAACGTCAGAGGTGTGCCTTAGAATACCAGAAGAATTTAGGCAAAACCATGCTTCAACATGTAAAACCAGTTTCATATACATTAAGGGTATACATGTACATATGTACGTGTCTTAGAACATATTATTTTAACTGGCAGGAAGCTCATAAAAAAACCAGCTTTTGGGGTTGCCTCAAAGTTGGAGTGAACTTTAATGTGCTGGTGGTACTTTATGAAGAAATCTCAAATGTATTCCATGTGTTTCAAATGCTTAAGAATAGGCTCAAGATGAGATTTTGTCTGCCTGGACCATGCAACTATTTCAAAAACATCTCCCTTCAGAAGCACCAATATTTATTTTTGTATGACATTTTTGCAATTTGAATGTTGGAATTGAGTTTCGACATTGCTGTTAAAGAAGGAAGGGAAAAAAACAAACCCCTTAATAAATCTAACAACAGAATCTGGTTTCAAGACTATTTTCCATGACAGAAACTTTTTTGTCAGAATCATTTTTCTTAGAACAGCTGACATATCATTATTGTTTTCCTTGTTTTAGAATATTGGCTTTCCAAAAATGTCCAATCCATACTTAAACAAAAAAAGGAACGTGTCTTCAGAGGCCTGTTTTTGTTTTTTTTAGTAATGATAATGTTCTTTTCCCCTTTCCACCACCACTATTGCATTAAGTGACTTCAGATTTCTGGGATGTGAATAGAAATGTACATAAAGAACTGCCATAACTACCTGATTGTTCTCCAGTTGTGCGGGATCAATATGACTAGAAGTAAAATAGTAGGTGAGCTTCTTTATTATCCTCGGTGGTCCACTTCCATGCTCCTACTTCTACTCTGCTTTTAAAACTGATTTCTTTTGGTAGATTTTTCTTCTGTTATCCTGTCTTCATTATCTGATCTCTCTGCCTTCTTTGTCATATTCAGTAGAAATTTTTATTGATGGCTACAGTGTCATATCACATCTTCTGTTAGTTTGCCTCAAGCGACTTTAGAAAATGGTTTTAACTTAAACATGACATTTTAGCCCCTTGATACCAATGCAAGTTGAAGAGTGACAGAGTTTTGCTCAAAGTGCAGGCATGACCCATGGACTGAGAAGTTTCAATGCTGCTTTTATGTTTTAATTACTGCTTTCTCAAATGGAAATTGAAAAAAAAAAACCCCAAAACACAAAACCCCCAACAAACTATTGTTCCAAAGTAGTTGCTTTTCCTGAGCAAAGAAACATTAGAAATAAAACTCCAAACAACCTACAAACAAATAGTGACAAACCATGAAAACTGTAATATACCTACTGCATTTTTGTAATTTGATTACTCATGGAACCACAGGGAAACCTAATTGCACACTTTTTAATATTTCAGCAGCACACAAATGATCTTTTGTTGACAAGGAGCTCAATTATGTACATTCTGATTTTTCAGTAGCTCCACAGAAGTCCATACTCATAGAGTCATAGAGTCATAGAGTCATAGAATCATAGAATCACCTAGGTTGGAAAAGACCTTTAAGATCATTAAGTCCAACTTTTACCCCAGGACTGCTAAGACTACCACTAAACCATGTCATTGAGGGCCTCATCTATGCGTTTTTTGAACATTTCCAGGTGTGGTGATTTCACCACTTCTCTGAGCAGCCTGTTTCATTAGCTGATTACCCTTTTGCTGAAGAAATTTTTCCTAATATCCAATCTAAATGTCCCCTGGTACAGCTTAAGGCTGTTACATCTTGTCCTATCTCTTGTTACTTTGGATGAAGAGATCAGCCACCTCCTCTCTCCATCGTCCTTTCAGGTTGCTGTAGAGAGCGATAAGGTCCCCCATGAGCCTTCTCTTCTCCAGACTAAACAACCCCAGTTCCCTCAGCCATTCCTCATAAGACTGATTCTGCAGGCCCTTCACCAGCTTTGTTGCCTTTCTCTGGATCCACTCCAGCACCTCAATATCTCTCTTGTAGTGAGGGGCCCAAAACTGAACACAGTATTAGAGGCGTGGCCTCACCAGTGCCAAGAACAGGGGGATTATTACGGCCCTAGTCCTGCTGGCTACGCTATTTCTAGGCTAGGATGCTGTTGGCCTTGGCTACCTGCGCACAAGATGTCTTATGTTCAGGTGGCTGTTAAACAACACCCCCAGACGCTTTTCCACCAAGCAGCCTTCCAGCCACTCTTCCCCAGGCCTGTAGCATTGCATGGGGTTATTGTGAACCAAATGCAGGACATGGTACTGAGCCCTGTTGAACCTCATACCGTTGGCCAATTGATCCAGCCTGTCCTGATCCCTCTGCATAATCATTCTCCTCAAGTGAATTAGGGCTAAAGAAGCAACAGAAGTCTATGACAAACACCAGACTCGTACCCAAACTTTTGGGTGAACTTTAGGAGCATGAGCTGTATTTTTTAAAGCCTTTAAATTTTCAGAAGACTTTGTGACTATTCAAATAATTTTTTAGAACACCTGTGAGACAGTTCACTCATATGAGCAATTTGGTGATGAAATAAGATAGAGGCATTCTGAACTACAGAGATTTTATGGCGATCAAGAAATTCCCATGACAAAGGATTATGAACACAGAAACAGAAAGGTAACTTGGCTGTCGAGTGTGAGCTAATAACCAAATTGTGAAGACTAAATACCAACACTTTCAAGTCTTCCTTTTCAGTGATTATGTAATTCACAGTTTTTCTGTGATGCTTCTCGTTCTTTGGAAAATAATTAAACTTTTACAATGAGTAGTCCAAGGGGTGGAAGTGAAAAACCTGTGATGTAGCATCCATTTTAACTATTTATCGAAACTTCAGCAGGAACAGGGCCACCCAGCTAGAGGTCTCCATTGTTTGAATGGGGAATATAGGTATTTACATTAGAACTGCCTCAGTAGGTGTTTGAAATCTGAGCACATACAAGGTTTCTAAGTCAGAATTCATTTCATGAGCTCAGCTCAAGACTGTGTGCTTGCTGGGCACCTCTGCTATGGCACAGGTTTCCCCACCAAGCTGGCAGTAATATCTCAGTGGCTTACAGCCATCCCTGCTCTACTATTACATGTCTGTTGAGACAGCCCATCACTGGGAAATATAGGCTGGTATCCCATATTGTGTATTATAAGACTAAGGGCTCTCTTGCACATTCTATATGGTAAACCTGAAGCATGGGTCTTCGTTACTGAGCTTTCTGGATCTGTATGTCTCTCTTACATTTGCACGACTGACTCTTATTACACATTGTGCGAGCTGAACTGGATTCCTAATGATAGCAGTGTCTGTCTCTCTGCTGTGTGCATTTTCAGAACTTCCTGTGCTGTGTAAGTGTTATTGTTTAATTGCCTGTTCCATGGTGTAGTTTGATTTTTTAAATTAGCTTGACATTTTATGTGTTTCTTTTACAGCTCATCTCAGCTGTTAATGAGCCCTTTGCTAAGTGTCTTCAGTACAGATTATTACAGCTCTTTAGTACTGTCATTTGAAAGCTAATACCAATAAACAGAAAAATTACTCAGCAGGAGGACGGTAAGTGTGCTGTGTTCCCAATTCTTAGTTTCCAAAGGTTAAGAACTATTCAGTAAAAGGAAGATGATTTTTTTTTTTTTTTTTAAGCTAACTGTCACCAATTAATATGATTTGCTCAGATGGGCATTATGGGTCGTCTGGATGCCAGGCCGGCGACATTCCAGCCCTGAAAGACCTGTGCAGATACAACTTGAAAGATATCCTTAAAATGCAAGCTAGTCTCCCATTCCTAGACACCATGATCAGGTTTTCTTTTAATGTTCTGGAGATCTCCTGTCTTGTCAACTGAAGAGTATCGCATGGAGAGGAGAGTCTAGAGCTTAAAGCTTGACATAGGCTTAAGCCTACCCAGCTACGTGCTGAGATCTTAGGAGGAAGGCAGCCACCAATTATGGGAAACTTTGAAAGCTGCTTGACCCATAAGTGGTTACAGAGGTTATCTTATTTACAACCTCTGTTTATGAAATTAGGGAAAAAAGGAGTTTCTTATAGAAGTTGATTTTTTGTTTGCTTTGGTTTTTATTTTTAGAGTTTTCACAGTACTTTTCCCTAGATACTCTTGGAGCCTGGATAACAATAGACCCATGTACACAAATAAACAAAGCCCTAACTACTTGTTCCTACACTAGGCAACATCCTTATAAAGGCACACACCTAAAAGATAAGTGATTGAACTGCTGAGTCTATAAGGAATGATTCTTGATTTCAAGAGAAATGGATACTAACTGATGAAAGCTTGTGCAAGGTCATAAGTGCAAATGTCTTATGCTAGTGATTCGATATGTTTTCCTTCATAGTATCTTTAAATATTGCTTTAGGAAATATTATGAGGCCAATGCCAGTGCCAATTTGACTTTACTCAATAGAGCTCCTAAAAAACTAGCAGCTTTACTAAATAGGCTGTGAATTTAACAATATTTGAGTCCTCTTTTCAGTGTTGGTAAGAACAACTAATAACATGGTTTTTAGCACACAATACAGCAAGAACTTAAAATTGATAAAATGCAATTCTTCAAGGTGCTGGAAAGTGGCTTGTAAAAGACCAAGGACTCTGGTGGGATGGTTATCTATTGGTAGATAGAAAATCAACTGTAGGATGAATGCATTAAATTGCCCACTGACCATAAGACAAACACACAAAGACTAACAAAACTGAATTATGAAAAGTGCTGACTTGTGAGATATGGAAAGTATAAAGTGAACAAATATTCAGTAGAAAACCGAAAGATGTCAGTGATGCAGATCAGGAGCTACAGAACATGACTGTGTAAAAGTACCCTTTTTGAGAAGTAGCAGTTAGAATTGATTTTTTTGTATATACAAGAATAGCTAATAATAGTAGAATCACAGCATTTTATAGGCCATGACTAAGTCTAAATCAGTGTAATTCTTCCTGTAACACTAAGAATTGTTATAAAGTTAAAATAGAGAGATAAAAAGATTCATGATGTTAAAAATGTTGGTTAAGAAAAAGATTCATAAGTAGAAAAGCTGACTGCTACAGTACAGTACTAGAACTCTCCAGAGCAAATCTTTCTGCTACATTACTTTCAAAATAAAAGGAGGAGGCATGGTATTTTCAAGGCCCAAATGACGTTTAAATAAAACAATGCTTGGAGTAGTACATGGTACTGTGATTTTAAGAAAACTGATTTGTTTCACAGCAGAAAGCTGAAATGCTTGTAGAAAAGATCATAATAAAAGTCACAGCTTACCAATAAATCAAATAATAGTACATGGATTTACAGAATATTCTGGTTAAAGCAATACTGGCGGTCCTGTTTTTAAATTATTAGATACTCCTATCTGAAAACATGTGCTTGGGAACAATAGTACTGGCTCATCTGCCACTGATTTTAATGATGTTAGTTATCCCCATTAAGCTGAATAGCTGGTTCTATTGATTTTAACAATCCTGGGAACATAATCAACCATTCAAACCTTTAATGGCCCATCACAGTTAGAATTGTTATGTTTTGTAGGTGTGTGCACAGCTAATGAGAAAGCTGATGGGATAATGAATGCTCAGATGCTAAAAGTAATGGAGTCACCAGACACCCACATTACATGAGTGCTGCACAGCATAAAAGAAGAGATGGCTTTATAGAAGACAAGAAACAAATTGGGTAATTTACAAGTAAATTTGCAGCCTTTCCATCATAAACAAACCATTAAAATCATTAAGTGTTCATGCCATTTATTAACCCCATTATTATAAATCTCATTGTCACATGAAACATGTTAGGATATATTTCACAGCTCTGATACAATCTATTTCATAGATGAAGAGATTTTTAAGAACTATTACTGAATATTCTTAAAGGCAAAAAATAAAAAAAGCCTAACTTTGGAAAGTGTGCATCAGTCACTTGGAGGAAGAAAGTTACATTAACAGGATCTTGTAATTGTTCTTAAGCATTAAACTTCGAGGAAATTCAGAGGTAACAAATGTTTACAAAAATATCAAAGCATTTAACCGTATGAAGATGCTGGGGTAGGGCATCTGCAAAAACTTGTCTTTGTCCATAAGAGACACCATGGTGGATGAAAATGAGAATAATCCAACAGCTCCTTCAAAAAAAGCAGCTAATATGCCATTAAAAGTCAGCTTAATTTAATCCTAATCATTGTGAGGAGTTTCATTGCACTGAATTAATGACATCTTTTACTTTCTGGAAAACATTACAGATCTTTTAGTTATTTAAACTGTTGAGTTGTTTTCAGTTCTGTAATAGATTTTTTTGCTTGAATGTAAATAATAGGTTTTGATATTATTGTTCCCTTGACAGAAATGTCTAACAGAAAGAGAACAGGAACAGTGCTGGTTTGTGAAAGGGTATGATACACAGAGTCAGATTCTCATTGGTAGTAAGCTGTGAACCAGCTCCCTTGGTTTTAATGGATTTGCAACAGCTGATGAGCTGGCACATGATATGGAAATATCACATACATTCAAGGATTTTTGCAAAACATAAATTGCCTTTTACTGGTGCTTGGAGACTTTCAAGAGAAGGAAATTGCTAGGAGAAGCGAGTTGATAAAACTGAGACCATGATTCTACAATACATAAATCATACTCAATGGCTTCTAGAACTAGGTTAAAATAGGTGTAACTACAAGACAGAAATGGTTAAAGCAATATAAAGTCAATTTGCCATTTCTAGCATGTTCAAATTTTTGTGAGGGACCATCCTAACATAAGCAGCTTCTGTTCAAACTACTATGCCACTTCAGGTATTCACTCTATCACATCCAGCAAGAAAAAAAATACAGGTTTAACAATAGCATGCTCTCTGTATCAGATACGCTGGCTAATTCAACAACAATGCAGTCATGTGCTTAAGATGGATCAAGATGTATGGGTGGATGCACAGACCTAATTTAAGGATAACAGATTCATGGCCGGAAAATCAAGGTGGGGTGGAAATACCTCATGATGTTAAATCAGAAGTGGAGCTGATCAAGTAAATCCACATAGAGCAAAGTGAGGTTAATGCAATGCTAGTTCAGATTCAGGAGCAGGTAAGCCATAGTATGCTGCAAAATGTCTTTCTGGAAGCTTCGATCTCCATCTGCTCCAAGGCAGACAGCTGGAGCAGCTCTGCAATATATTTTGTAGCGCTCTTCATCCAAAATTTGCCAGGATGAATGCATCTGTACCCACAGCATAGGCACATGACCTGTGCCTTGTCTTGGCTGCTGTGCCATTAAGTAATTCTGATCGCTAGGGTCAAAGTACAATAAACATAAAAAAAAAAGAAAATCAAAGAAGAAAAAACACACCCAGAGGGAAAGGTGGCTGGTTACTGAGTATATTAATTACACTGGATAAAAAAAATGGGCAAACTAGAAAGAAATACCATTGGTGATTGATGAACTGTTCTGAATGTTTCCTGCTTTTCAAAATTTAGATTGGAGCAAAAATCATCTGTTCTTCAAAATAGTCTATCTTCTAATAAGGTGGTAATGCCATATAATTGAAGAGCATCATCTACTTTGGGAAATCAGGTTGTACGCAACACCCACTATCTCTTACCTCTCCAGTCTGAAGTGGTTCCCTGGAGACCAAAAGCCTGCACCTCAGGGTCAGTGGATTTAGGTAAATAGTATTCTGGCAACCATCATGGATTTTATTGCCTTCCTCATATTACCAATTTAAGACAGTAGTTTCTTTAAAACTTTGAAGAAGAACTGTAATAAAAAAGCTTTGGTGTACTCAGAAGATCTGTAACAAGTTATAAACAGAACCTCAGCACTGAGAGATTTCCCACTACAGACATCCTAGGAAAGCTATCAGTTTGTGTAGATATGGGTGCTTCACAAAGGTCAAAGAACAGGAGAAAGAAGTGACACGAACACCAGGTCTACCACCAGAATTTAATCCCCCAGGTCTCTCCTTCCTGGGTAGCTGCTGTATTTACAGTCTTATAACAGCATCTCACTAATTTAGGAACTCAGACTACTGTTGCTTCTGTTTGGGATTAACAATAGATTAGACTAGGTTGTGTTTTCTCAAATTTGATACGAGCTTTCTCAGAAAGGAGCTGTTAAGGTGATCATCCTGGAGCTACTGTTATCATACATATTCCTCAGCTTTCTCCACACACACATAGCTTTTAAAATAGGTCCAATTTTTCTTCAGAAAACTCTAAAGAATAAGGCAAGAGCTCCTTGCTTCTATTGACTACAACACATTTCATAGATTATGGTGAACAAATTTAGCCAAGACTATACAAAATCTATTAAATTAGCTAAAGTCTATGGAATTATTTAAAAGTAAAATGGATTTCACTGTAAACTGTTGAAGGTGAGAGAGGCAAAAATTTGTTAAAATGAACGAACAGAAGAGTTGTAACTATCTTATACAATGTGTAGATATCATGGACAGAGATTCAGGTGTGAGACCATCCCAACCTACACAACCTCACTCCTCCTATCTGTTGCATAGGTTCCCAAAGTCCACAGTCACATGGTGGTCAAGCATGGAAGTCACATAACAAGAAGCTGATAACAGCATTTCATTTGCTGCTGACTCCAGTCCCACCTTCTCCACGGAGAGGGGCTTGGGATAAGTCAGGTTGAGCATGGCCTGGCAGTTCAATGCTCGTTACCATCTCCCAGTCCCTGCCATGAGAGCAGATGGTGAGCAGTGTCTCTCACTGTCCCCTCAGTTACAAAATACTGATAGGCTTGCAGACCCTGAGTGCTGCCTGGCTATAGCTGCCTTCAGTCTTGCTGAATGAAAGTGTTGAACAGGATCCTGCGGGAAGTGTTGCAACTCATATTTGGTCTGCAGTCAACAACTGAAAATGTAATAGAAACCAGAATCCATGAACAAGACCATTAAATGAAACATGGGTCTAAGGCAATACTCCAATACATATTTAATAGCAACCTGCCAAATGGTGTTTTCAATTATGATCATTTTATTTTGGATTAAAGTAGCGCTAGAGGTCAAATGATCCAGCCAGGCCTGATGCTCCTTCCACTGCCTTAGATGGTGTAGAACTGCATAGGACATTTCCCTGATGCATTTGCTACTTAAGATAAAATAAAAAGAATTCTAAAAGAAATATATCTATTACAATATTTAAGTCCAGAGCTCTGTAGAGTACTCTGTGTTGAACAGGGATCCACTGACAGCAAGTGTCTTCCACGTTTAGGACCAAGCTGAATGGTATCTCTGGAATATATTCTCAGTGCTCATGCATTATTTCTTCATTCAAGATGCAGAGAAATGTTTGACTTTTACTGTGAAACCATAAATCACCATCATTCTTGGCATCTCACATGTTTTCCACAGTCAAACACAATGAGTTTCCTCCAAGGGAAGAAGGAACAGTGTAAATAGCGTTTAAAATGTGTTACTAATTTATTGTGAAGTCTTGCTGGATATAATTAATTCAAATAGTTTTGAATATTCCAACAGGAGATATATATCTTTTAGTAATACCTGTACTTTGAGACCCCCACACAGTATGCATGTATCTTAGATCAAATACTCTTGGTAGAGCTGGCAGATATATTTTAGCTGCAGTGGCTGTGAATAATGGGCCAGATTTTTGTTGTCCTTGTTCATTAGTCTGTTAGGAACTACTTGTTATTGAACTGAAAGCTAAGAGCTTTTCTTGCTCTTTTCTTTCACTGCAAATATATTTTAAAGCAAAACATAAGAAAGAATCATTTATAAGGAAAAATAGTATTTGCAGTGGCACAAATTGCTACGGCAGACTATTTTTGATTGTAATTATAATGAAATCTTTTCTATACAGACTTTTTGTATTACTGCCTGCAAATGTGATAGTTCTCTTCTAAGGCTCATTACTACAGCTACTAGCTTTGACAGTTCTTTGGCACTTTTTGGGGGCAATTGCTTTAAGAAAGAAAAATAACTATCTGCTTCTGTCTGACCCACATCAAAAAGTGTCATATACACTGTTCACTGAGTTGTGGCAGACCCTGTGGCTTTGCCTAGCACTGTTTCTTCAGCAGCCTCTTACCTACTTTACTACCTGTTATCTCTTGGGGTGGGCTGTTCCAGAGGACTACTTCAGTTTTTGGCTTTGACTTTAGTGACAAACAGACTGCTGGCTTTGCAAGTACTCTGTCAACAAAATTTCTATTGATTTTAGAGAGCATTGTAACTAGAGCTATGGAGTGTGACTTCCACTCTGCTGTAAATTTACTGGTGTGATTTTCTACTTCTTGCAGATAGGAAAAGGGATGAGGAACAGATTTTCATTTCTTTGCTTATATCAGGGTTAATGAAAATGTACACTTGGAAAGTCTTCTGACTAGTATATTACAGAGCGTACTACAGCCTGCCATAGTAGCAGTCTCTTTAGTTGGCTGGTCTTGAAACTTTTGTGAAAGCCAACATATGATGGCTTAACACAAAAGCAACTTCCGCACAGCTTTGTATCATAATAAATATGCTGAAAGAAATGAACACTTAATAGTATCTTTATCTTGTTCAATCTAGCAATGATGGAAAGGGACTGCTAACATAATGTTTAAGGTGATCCAGGATTCTTGATTTGGGCTGCCGTGCTTTGTGTTTCACCAGATATGACTACTTTTCTACCCTTAACATTTGAGACATGGATTTCTGGCACGTGCAACTCATGTTTTTGAAATCCCTACTAGAGCAGAAGCCAGGATTTTGTTTCTGTAAAAAAGAAAAAGGCAAAAATCCCACCCTAACCCGGGTGAACCTTTAAGCTAAGCTAGCTGCAAGTGGTCTACAGAGGATCTGTGATTGTTATCAGTCACCAGTCAAAGTGTGGAAAGGAAAGTGAGAAAGGACTGGCAGTCATAATGTCTGGATCTGTAAAGCTAGAGGGGGGCGGGAAATATAAACAAACTGAACTCAAGATTTTGTTGGTTTTGTTTGTTTTTGAGAATTAGGAAGACTGGAGCTTCTCAGAAGATGAGATATTCCTGGGCACAAGCAGCTCTAGGCTATGAGGAACTGGCTTGCTCTGTGGACAAACCTCTTTTCTGTTCTGTTGCCACGAACAGAACTGCTGTGCTCTCTGTTCTAATCCACATACTTGCTTTTCTGTCACCACCCATAGCGTTCTTCCCATCCTTCTACTCCCTTACGTTTACTCCTTCTACTTTGTTATTGGAAATACTATGAACTATTTGTTGCTGGTTCTATTCCTAACATCATAGCTTAATATAGGAAAGTATTTAATATGGCTGAATGATCCATCAATGCTTTTAATCATATGCAATTGTCTCAGAGGAGAGTTTTGAGGCCCAGAGGAGTGTTTTGAGGCTTACAGGATGTTTGTTAAGTGATTTTTGGATCCTTCAGTGAAAGGTTTTTGTCTATGCTTGTATAAAAGTATTGTGCATTTCATATGTAATTAACAGTAGAAAAGCTCACTCTTCACAGTTCATCATTATGTCATTTTTATTTTAAAATACATAAATAATATATTGATTGTATGTGTGTACATGTATTACTTTTAAAAGCTGTTGATTTTCTTTAAGCTGAAAGGAATTCAAACTAAACTTTGGAATAACTTAAAATGTTGCTATTGCCAATTAGTGTACATATGTTCTTGGAAAAGAATGATGGAATTTTTACTCTGAAACCTAAAATGTGCATCTTAAGGGAATGCTTTAATATCAGTAGAGAGGGAGCTGTTTCAGAATAAAACTTCTGTTAAACTTTACCCAGGATAATTTTAAAGATACATTCTCATGTTCAAGTTGTTGAAAAGTATTGCATTTTCATTTGGTGTGCACATGTGTTTGGAACAGATCTGGCCCGTGCTTTGTGGTATCCAGTCATTAGCCTCTTTTGCACACTCATTCTTTGAAGCATTAAAGATGTGGATTTTAATTCTGACATTAAAGAGCTACTTGAGGTCAGTATTCTGATGTGAAAGTTTGCTTTTGCTGATCTATTAAAAATCAAATAGTTTTACAGCATAGCTTATGAGGCTTGAGTCACACTACAAGTTTTCTGACATGTAGTAAACCACAAAGCATCCATTTAATTTGTGAACATTGATGGGCTGGTGTAAACTGGCATTGTGTCTTTGATGTTTGTAGAGTTGTGCCAATTTACAGCAGCTCAGGAATTTGGTCTATTGTTCCTGCAAGCATCCTATGACATTTTAAATTATCAAGATGATCTTCTTGCAAAGACAGCCAAAATATTAGAATAACATTTCCCTGCCAAATTCTCTCAGGAGACTTGACTTATTAAAAAAATAAATTGCACGTGTTCTTTTTATATAAACAAAAATTTATTTCACAAGAATGCATGATTTACTCGGAGGCTGAAGGCGTGATTTCCTAGTTATGGATGTAACTTTGTGAATCAGAAAGGCAGACAATGCTCTCCCACATCTAAGTGAAGCAAGGGATGGTTGCTTATACTGGTAGGATATAAACAGTTTTAGTGTCCTCAAATAAAGGCATCTCATCTTCTTTGGCCCCTTGTTAATGGTTTTACCCTGTCTTTTCCAGCTTTTCCTCCACGTTAAGAGTGCATGTAAAAACATGTCTGAGAAGGAAAGAAAGGCAGCAAGTCTTACATTTTCTATCCCTATCTTTATAGAATGAACATTTTTTTACCATGATGCTGTGTTTGATCTTGAAGCTGGTGTCGACAAATTCAACTGAAAATGGATATATTATTTAGGGGAGAGGCAAAGATGTCAGAAGGTACAGAAATATTCTACTGGGACTACATACAAGATAAGTGCCAGTAAAGTTTTGTGTCCAGTATTGGCTGGATCCTTTCAAAAAGGAGGAAGGAATGAGGAAAGAAATGCTGAAAGCTAAAGCTATATCCTCTCTTTAATAAAAATTAGGTTAGGCTGACAGCAGAAGTGAGTAGCAGTAAGAATTCCATCTGAGATTTCATGTGCCCAGGGTAAGACACATGGATACGGGGAACTGGAAGTAAAGAGGTTTCAAGAAAATCTATAAGCAATCTGAAGATGTTCCCAACTGTGCCACAAGGCTCACAGATCTGATTTTGTGATTTTTTTTTTGGCAAGGACTCTTCACATTACAAAAAAAAAAAATAAATCTGGTTTTCCTAATAGTGAGACTCCATAAAAGCAAAGAAAAAGCAGTAGAAAAAAGAGCTAAAAGATTAATGGAACCTTTTCAAAATAACAGTATCTGGAGATACAGCTATGTGGTTTGGGTGTTACTATATCAAAATGGCAAAGACCATAACAGGCTTATTTATCAAGTGTTCAACCTTGGAGAACTTTTGGTACATGAGAATATTAATCCCATCCTACATACATTTATGTCCATTCTGAGTTTACACAGTTAGAGACAAACCTAGAAACCAAAACTATTACCCTGAAAATGAATTTGCACTGACTGTTTCACTGTTTGGAAGGCTTCCAACTGGCCATTAAGTGCAATTTAGGTAAATTCACCCATGTTTTTAGATCTGCATTTTAGTAGAAATAAAATTTCTTGCAGAACACCAGAGATGAACATTTTTAGGATTTAAATTGGATAAATGTCATCATCAAAAAAGGAACGGTTAGACGACATAATTCTGGGAAGTTGTTATTTTGCTGTAAATCAGTGGAAACTGTCATTCCACGTCATGGAGAATTTTTGCTATTTTGAGATTAAATTTGATCGCAGTATGGGGTGAAAAGCAACAATTTAGAAATTCACAGGTTTGGAGAATGGAGAACAGTCCATTGTCCTGGGGTCATTATATGCTGGAAACCCTGGAGATGTTCGAGGAATGCATTGTCTTGCAACCATGGAAAGTGAACACTTGAGCAGCTGAAAATTTGGCAAGAGAAATGAGCAGAAAATCATGAAATTTTTGATGGGACCTTCTTTTCTATTCCTAAGCAAGGCTGACTAAACACCATAGAACAGAAGGTTTGCCAAATCAGTAATTTCATTTTCTGTACCATGTGGATGTGTATAACGTGTAACAATACACCAGAAGCCAGTAAGGATTGTATGGCTGTATGACAGACATGATTCACTATCACTGTGATGTTGTAGGGCAATTGCAACGGCAAATAAAGATCTGAGCTGAATAAACTCTTCTCCTTCTAAATACCTAGTGATGAAGACCTTTGTTCCTCAAACCCAGCTGCTTTTGTTTGTTTGGTTGGTTTTTAAGTACTCTGAAGCAGCATCTTGGAAATGAAAGGATGAATTCGAACAGGAACGGATGCAGGTTAACTATCAAACTGACACTTGGAGGGAGACACGCATTTTAAAATTAAGGGAATGCCCAGATGAACAGGCGTTTTTAATAAAATCTATAGAAAATGGATATGGAAATGGGCTCAAACTAAACAGATTCATGTAGCAATATCGTGAAAGAAGAGACCTCATCAGAGACTCATACTATTTAAGATTTTTATAGCCCTGTCTTACTGTTTGGAAGAACTGATTTCTGTTTGACTCAGGATGATTGAGAGCTGGATCTGGAAATTATTTGACCTGTGGTGCCTGTAGAACAGCAGCACTTCAGATGTTCTCTGTCCTTTTAGGACACCTCAGAAATCCAGGGTATGGTTTTGCTATTTCTGGATACCAGAGGAAGGCAGGAAAACAACAGGTGAACTGTACCTGAATTTGAGGAGAGCTCTCTACATCACTGAGCATTTAAAGGAGAATTTATTTGTCCTAGGTCTTTATTCTAGACTTCTGCACAGATGTCATGTACTTACCTTAACATGACAAATAAGCATATATTTAGGCACAATATATACTTGGGAGATCGCAGAGGCTACCTTGAATAGGACAAGGAGAAACTATGTGAGCTTGCAATGGCCATCTAATTGAGGGAAGAGGTTTGAGAAAGCTAGTTAAGGCAGGAAAACTAGAGTCATAGGAAACAACTGAAAGGTTATCTTGCAGTTTGAGGCACCTGTTGAAGCATAAAGCAACCTGTACAACCTGTTGAAGCATAAAGCTGCAATAGTTGTTTTAGATTTAAGAGAACTGGATATTTCTTACTGAGCATGAGTCTATTCAGCACATACTTGGTGTTGAGGGATGATGCTCACCCTACTGAAGTGTAAAGTGAATAATCCTTTACTTCTCACCCTGTGCCTGCATTTTTTCTGTTTTAGAGGAACCGTTACTGACTGTACAGTACATAAAAAAGATCATTAAAGTTTCAGATGTGGTTTTTGAACTTTATGAAGCACTGATTTCCTTCACTAGGTGACAGAAAGTTTTAGCTTCTGACAAGTGTGTTGTAGCATCGATAAGCTAAACCAGAGGTTTCTAGCCTTGCTCACAGATCATTAATGTAATGTATATATAATAAATTATAAATATATAAACATGCAAATGTAAATATTGTAACTTTGGTGGGAAACTGGAATTCTCTCAATGTCATAGCTTCACTTACAACTGGTGTAGGACCTCATTTGGTTGTGATACATGCGCTCATTCTCATAAAGACATGAAACAAAAAAAACCATAAACCAGGCTCATTTCAAACCTGATTATGGTTAGCTATCTGTACAGCGAACAAATCTGTCATGGCAAGACTTAAAGTTAAGAAAGAGAATTTCTGACTTATAAAAAGTAAAAAAAAAGTAATTCTTGATAAGAAAAGTTCTGCAATAATGTTTTTAACAATTTTTTTTCTTTTTTAGAAAAAGGAAATAGGATTCTGTTATAAAAATCTGTTTTAAAATATAAGAAGTTGCAGTTTCTATATTTCCTACAGAAATGAGCTTGTCATCATTAAGCATCCGTGTCCTTGAAGTGACTCAATGTATTTTGGTTATAAATAGGCATTGTCTGTCTCCTTCCCCCTCTCCACTGCTGCATCAATATTGTGCAGCAATATTGATTATGGATTATGGAATCATAATAACATTTAGATTGGAAAGGACTTCTGTAGGTCATTTGGTGCAAGCTCCTGCACTCAAATCAGGGCTTACTTCAAAGTTAGTTTTTAACAGGCTGCTCTGGGAGATATTGGCACTGCCTGTGCTGCATGAGAGAATTCTACTGCGCAGGTGGTTACTGCACATAGTAGACAAAGCAGTCTTTGGAAACAACTCTGATTTAGTGGGCTCTCCTTTAACAGGGCTTAGTGATCATGAAGCAATTTACAGTGTAACGACTAAAAAATAAATGTAAAGTGTACATTGACCTAGGACTAGATTATATCAAATCAGGTTTTGAAGAAAACCACTGGGAGATATGAAGCATGTTAGGAAATGTAATGGTCTCTGTTTTAAGTTCTGGAAATTCTTGGAGAAAGTGGGCTCTAAGTGCCTCTCTGTAGGTCAGCAAAGGCAATTATACAGACTTCAGAGGACTGGTGATGTATATGATCACTTTCTGTTGAAAATCCTACTGCCCCAAGGGGCCGCTCCAGCAAGCAGTCTAGCTCTAAGAAAGAAACTTGGAACATAAATCGTTAACCTTGAGTGAACAGCACACCATTCCAGCAATAAAATCCAGCTATAAACACAGGGAAAGGCCACACCTTTGATAGCTTCCTGAAATGATTGCAAGGGTATTTTTTTACACTTTTACCTTACTTAAGCATCTCAGAAAGTTAAAGTTGTACTCGTGACTTTTACTTTGCTATAGCTATGTACTCGTTTTTTTCCCCTTCCATCTTCATATGCTTTCTCCCTTCTCCATATGCTTTCTCCCTTCTTCATATGCTTAGTTACATGAGCCCTACTATCCTCTCACAAAGGGAAGCCGCCATGAAGCCCATGTGATTTTTAATTCAATTTAAATTCTTCTCCATGGACTCAAGGGACTATTATGTGGGATACTAGTTCTATTCACTGAAGGAATATTATTTTCCTATATTTATTTTGATTCCTTGCCTTTTTTCATTTATTCACACATTTTCCCCCTTCTAGTTCTTATTTTATCTAAAACATGTGGCTGATGTAGGTCTTTAATGCCTTTTCCGCATGTGTGCCTATATCAGACCATTTGTAAAAGGAAAAATGTTTGGCTAAACAAGAACAATGTTGTAATAAGGGTGGAGTACATTTCTTGTTTTCAAAGTTCTTTCCAAGATTCTCATCTTCATTTTTACTCCAAATGTTTAGCCAAAGAAACAAAATAAACAGAAAATCCCAGAGGGTAAAATCGGTGTAAAACACTAGCAATGTTTTTTGTCTTTGTTAGATACAGGAGGGTTCTTAACCGAATTTAAACAGCAGTTCTCTTCAGTGTCCACTATTTATAATCCTTTCATGCTTTTTTTCATTAAGATTTAAGACCACAGTGATTGTGGAAAAAAAAAATCCAAAGCAGGCCAGATCCTTCAGCGTATTCTATTGTCTTTATACGGCATTCTCTATGTCTACACCAGTAATTACACATGACCTTAAGGTCACCCTAAAGCCTTATCTTCCTAAAAATCTGTGAGATGAACCCCATACAACCTTTCCTCAGCAGTCCATGCTGTACCTGCAGACTCTGTGGCAACCAGAAGGCAATAAGTTTGCATTCAGTCTCTTTGGAAAGCATGTATACGTACAGGCGCGGAGCACCGCTAGTCCATCCATAGCAAGCTCACTTCTCATTTTCTGTTGTTTGTGTTTCTGTAGCACAGGTAAGCCTAGACAAAAGCCAACAAACGGTTTCCTAAGCCTGAGTGAGGGAATCTTGGAGATATCTTACTGTCATGCTCTAAGAGTGGGAATCAGAACATGGTTGGCCTTGATAAAATTTGAGGATTTAAAGAAGAAAGGAAGCCATGTAGTTGGGCTGATTACCCTGTGTTCAACATTGTTACTGATTTCAAGTGGCAAAAAAACCTGGACCTTGCAGTATCTTTAATGTTCAGAGAAGACTTATTCTACTGCAGAGACAAAACTTGCAGCAGTCCACAGTCTGTGTACCATTTGTTTTCCCATCATCTGCAGTATATTCATGAAAACGAAAAGGAATTAGTTGAACAGGGACCCTGGTGGAGTCATCTCTGAAATATGCTTCCCTGTGACTTTAAACATTGGCTTTATGTGGTCATTACTAGTTGGGGAACTTTTCTCAAGAATGTTTACTGAAAGAGCACAGTTTAAACTAATAGGGAGAAATACTTGCCAAGTGGAAGCATTCTTACCGGTATCTTATGACTGATGCATCCAATCAAAGCAGTTCAGTTTCCCAG
This sequence comes from Coracopsis vasa, assembly GCA_026283785.1. NCBI lineage: Eukaryota > Metazoa > Chordata > Aves > Psittaciformes > Psittacidae > Coracopsis > Coracopsis vasa. The sequence continues at coordinate 27,276 of JANHGB010053367.1, forward strand.
TCTTTGCTAATGAAACCGGATGCTCTTTAATAAACTACAGAATATTGCAAAACAATTTTCCTGTTTAATTAAAATGATAAACATTTTCTATTAATACAAAATTCACCAACAAGCAAAAAAGGTGGGATGTAGCTGCCGAATTATTTCTTATGGAACATCTGCTGTGTTTCAGACTGAAAGGTGGTCATTTGTGACACTGCCATATTATTTTAGAAACAACATAGAAGGTTTACTAAACATAAAAGCTAAACAAAAAAGGAACGTCTGTCTTCCTACACTACCTGGCAATTTGTCTGATAGACCTAGGTAGCAGATTGCATCCACATTGTTTAAATTATTTTTCAAATGCCAAATGGTAAACCTGAAAGATTTGTGGCTTCTAAACAAAAGATCGAGGAGAAATGTTGTGACAATGTCTGAGGAAAAAATAATGGTCCTGTTTTGTGTAACAATACCATAAATATACCTAAGAAGATCAAATTTACATAAATCGTTTTTGAAGTCATAATCTGGTCCTAGCAGCATAAATAATGAACAGACATCAAGGCAGTTTCTTCTAAGTCCATTAATATAGTTAAACAAAATTATTTCTAACTTGGAATTAGAAAGACTTGAAAAACTTATGCAAATTTAAAAACTTTGGCACTGAAAGATTTGCACAATTTTGTATATTTGGTTGATTGTTTATTTAAAGTATATGATAATAAACAGAAATCATGTGGTTGGTTCTTTTTTTTTGAATGTCAAATGTCAAGGGTTTAATTTTCTTTAAATACTACACAACAGAAGAAGGGACACATGAAATATCCCATACACTTCCAAGTGGTCATATTGTGTTTTCTGTTGATGACTATTTGATTAGGAAAAAAATAGTTAACTGAGTGGATTAGTCTTTCTTACTGCTTGCCATCAAACTGTAAACATTTTCAAATCATGTATAAATTTATTTGCTCATGCTTTTACATGTTGGATTGTTTGTGGGTTTTTTTCACTCAATTGGTTGATCACTTTGGCAAATAATAATGTAAGGGTGTGGGGTGGTTAGATGTGATTTAATACCTAAATTATATGCAGTTGTTTCCGTTTCCTGGCTAGACAACCGTACCTTCTAGCTAGGCAATGTTGAGAAAAGATAAAATTAAAAAAGAGTGAGGCAGTACCTCACTTGTAGGTGGCTACAGCAGAATGTATACAGCTTCTGCTTGACACACATCTTGTGCCATCAATTCTTAAACCTTCTAGAGTACTTTCTTCCCCTTCTTATTCTTCCCTGCTATATCTGCCATGTTCTGTGTCTTGCAATGCAATTAATCCATACTGTCTAGGCCCACCTCTTCCTTCCTGTAATTCCAAATCCTTGGAAACTAAATGAGCAAACCTGTTCCTCACCCTCTCTATTTTATGCCACATTTTTCCCAGATCTGCAGAAATACATCTGCCCTACTTCATGCCTGGCTAAGGATCATTATAGTACTTCATTAACTGCTTTATTGCCGATCTCACTGGAGCCCTGCTTCCTAAAAGGCGCTGTCCTTTCCCATGCCATTTTTGCAGTTACCATGCCACATACTTGTAACTTTTTGCTTGGCGTTGCATAAGAGAAGGAGGATGAATAATTATCATACCTGGCATTACAGGGCTGAGATGTTTATAGCTGGACAGAGAGTTTTAAGTCCTAAAGAGCACCTGCAAAGCAGGGTGAAAATTTTACATCCTGGATTTTGACTTGTATGTGGATATCCTGCCAAAGTCCAGCTTTGGGACTGAGGATGAAAATGTATTGATTAGTCAAGGTAGGTGACTAACAAGGATTGTCTATTCCATTTTGAGTGAGTATATTCTTGACACATGGCTGTTAATAAACATCAGACCATTAAGATGGAAGACTACTGTGCAATTTTGCTTTTTTCTTATGAACCAGTCACCTCCCTCAGGAGGAGCCTTACTTTAGAGTGCAGAGGGTGGAAGTTATGAAATCTGGAGTTTGATGTTCTTTTATGATATCTGCGGTATTTCCGTGTATAAAGAAAAGTCACCCGAATGTATATGAACTTCATCTGAAAAACAAAAGGCTATGCTTAAAAGCTCTAGGAAGTGGAGAGTATTGTGGTAAAATTAAAACACAAGTAAACTCAAAGAGATACTCTTCAAACAAGCTTACAGTCAGCATGTGGTTACCCCAGAATATAACACTTCATCCATCTCTTACTCCCTGTCATTAAGTGGTAGTGCTTTTCCCCCCACTCCCATTCCAGTCACGCCATAGTTAAGTTACATAGCTATTTCCAGCTCGCAATATTCTGCTAGAGAGTTAACATTGCTGACAAGAAACACTTGAAAAATCATTAAAATTTATGACATATTAAGGGAGTCAGTGCAACCAGTGAAAATTATAATTTTCTTTTAAAATGAAGCCACTGATTTCTTAAGATGGATATGGAGAGAGGGGTAGCAAATTATTCCTTCAGAGTTATTTAGCAGCAAAATCTCTGTCCATACACAGAATTTCTTACAGGCTCAGAACTGATGAGAAGATCTACAAAACTCCTAGCAGAAGGCCACATACCACTTACATGAAGTTGCTGGAAAATTATCCACATTAAAGACTTGTTTCAGGATGAAAAGGGAATCTATAGTTGCATATGCAATAAAGCTTAGATTCTTTTCTGAAATGTCTTAAAAGATACGCTATGGGATAGATTGCTTTGTATAGGAAATGACAGCTTTCAAATTTAAGGCAGAAGTGAATTTACCATGGCCTAAAGTAATGGAACTAGTATCAGCAATGGAAGCAGCAGTGAAGAATATTACAAGATCATGCTTAGCACAGAAAGGAAAACAAACTGGCTTAGTAAACAAAACGCAAAGCATGCTAGAAGAGTCTCAATCTCACAAAGGATTTTTCTGCTCTGAAAGAGGTAGCTTCAGATGAGTATGCATATTATGCATATTTTAAGTGGCCTCATGTCAGAAGTTCCTCAAAATTAGGCATTCATCCAGAAAATGCAAATCAGTCCATCAATGATCTTCTCAAATCAATGAGGTAGAGTCCAAAGACAGTAGGAAAAGGAAAAAGTAAAGAATTTTCTTATCCTGGCCAAAGACATATATGCCTGAAAGGAAAGAAAGTGAAATCTTGCCAACTAGTGACACAGATAAATAGATACCCAAGATATGAAGACAAAGATGTCAGTTAAACATCAGTACACATGGAGCGTATATGTATCAACTGTACATAGCGTGGCTGATCCTATTCATAACTGTAGTACTGACAAAAAAGCTAAATAAAATCAATGCAAGAATATAAACTCTAAAACATATAACAAAATAAAAACCTAAAAAATGAAAAGACCAGAGTCTTATCTAGTCCTTTTGTCCAGGGCACCAATGTAAATTTCTTGGGCAGAAGGTTGCTTGTAAGAAATGCCTGGTACTGAGAAAGACAACCAAGTATTTTGGAGCTTCCTAGGCTCTCCACACTACTTATTTATTTTGAGCAACAATTTATCTATGATGTAAGAGAAAGCTGACTGTGACAGCCAGTGAGGAATAATCAACCAGCAGGGTAGAGTTACTGCTGGTTGGAGACAGAAAGTCTAACTGTTATCTTTGGACTTTAAAGCATCTCAATAATTGCTTGGGAATTCTCTTTACCGTTTGGACAGATCACAAACCACTTGCGGGTTTTGCTAGTGAAAGTCAGTGCCAGCCATCACAACTGTCTGGATGCAGCATTGGGCTTTGACTGAAAGCCTTCGAAATGGTTGCTAGAGTGCCACAACAATATGGGAATTTGGGATGCCTATGCTATTTATGAGATACTTGAGGTAGATGCTGATGACAGCTTTCCAAATAAAGAAGGCTTTCTGAACAAACCTTGAAGAAACCTTCTTTCTGAGGGAAGATCATGTTATCTCCTATGCTACAGTAAATAATTAAAAAACATTCCAAGTGGAATGAATTTGGGAGATATATGAGCAAAGAACCAGAAGAAATGCTGAGAGGGGATATATAATGTAAGACAACCATCACTATATCCAGCGAGGAAGAAATGAAGTCCTGGTAGTGTTATCACAGGCGTGTCCTCTTAATCCTTGCACATGTCCTTGGCTTGAGTGTATAATTAGTGGCTGAACACAGATGGTACTGCATGGCCAGAAATGGGTACTGAGATGTCATCAATGGCTATTGGTGAAAAACAGAGACAGATATCAACTATACAGAAGTTTGTTCAAGAATACCACATCTCGACTTTAAATGCATTTGGTTTCACCCATATTGACCAACTGCCGCTGACAATCTGCTAGAGCCTGTGAAGAAGACACAGAGGATGCTATTAATGGAAGGTTAGGAGATCTGGCTGAATTTTTTCTGAAATACAGAGGAGGGGAAAAAACCCTACTTGTATTTAATCCAGCCAGCATAGAGGAACATTAGGGCACTGTGATTTCAGTAAGCACAGCAAAACCCAAAGCCGCAAGTATCATGCCAAGGATAGAGAAATGGACTCGAAGGCCTTGTTTATAGCAACATTTCCAGTCCCTAGCAGCAGATTTCGGCTATTATCCTAAACGAAATGTAAACTTAGTTATTTAGAAGTATACATCAGTGACGTAAATAAAAAGTGTCTGGATGAATTTAAATGCTCAAAATAGTGTTATCTGGGCTACTCAGAGTATTTTAAGTACAGACATTTTCCATCTCTTCCTTTTGTCTTGTTTATTCTGTAAGAACTCTCCTCCCCATCTATGTCTGAAAAAGAGTGGTCAGGTCCAATGTGAAGTGTTGTAATAGACAGTCCTTCTTACTTTTCTAGCCCTGATTTTTGAAGATGAGAGATCTGGTTTGCTCAGATAAGGCCTGGACAAATAGTGAGTCCGTGGTGGTCCTAAACAAACCTTTAAGCCACTTGAGATTTTGCACATCATTAAGTACATGTCATTTTCCATTTAAAAGTATTGCTTGATGTGCTCATCCATACTGTGTAGGGGTTTAGGAGGCACGCATGTTTGTTTATGTGTCCATGCACATTACTTACTTGGCTTTTCCTGCATGTGCAAGAGCTAGCTCCAAGCTAATGCTTGGAGACCCTTGTGGTCACTGCATGACTCACATGAACCCCCAAGAGTCTGCTTAAATTCCATCTTCTCAGAGCTGCTGGACAGATGTGCACAGGCAGCCATTGGCGTGGGATCATTGCTGGTTTTGGAGCTTTTTCATTGTTATCCCATTGATCTCAGGCCTGCAGGCATAGTACAAAGGAATTAAGAAGGCAGTTATGAATATAAAGCTTCCTAGGAGAAAGGTGTGTGCTTAACTTTTGAGAAGATAGAAGTGTAGAATAGTTTTAAGTTTTGAAAATGAATAATGGTCTAGGCCTTTAAAGACTTTTAAATCTGTAACACCTTTATTTTAGTATTTTTCTCATCATTAAAAAGGTTACAGAATACTAGGACTTGTTGATTTCATCATTCTGCTCAGCTTTCTGTTTTATTTTGCATACCCAGGCCTTGAGCTTTTAATAGACTTCCAATGGACAAGAAATGCACAAGGTAACATTACTGCAAAAACAATGAAGTTCTGCACATAGAGAGGGATGTTTTCCTAAGCCACAGATTTCATATCTGCTACATAGCAGAGCTGTTAGAAAGCAGTTTGGCTTGTAAGTATGTCTGTGCGTGCATGTTGCATATGTGTGAGAATGAGCCACTGCTTTGCAACCACCCTCTCCTACTGCTGGCGGTCTGACCGTAATGTCACTACTCGCCCTCCTCCTACACTCGTTTGGCTGCAGTACATGACCCACAGCCACCTCTGGACGCAAGCAGGATGTGCGTGGCAGCAGGAGGATACTGAGCCGTCAACTTCCAAGCTGATCTCTGGCAGCAGCAGCACACGAGCTTGCTCCTTGGTCTCTTGCTGGCCTTTCGTATGGCACATTGCCTGTTTCCAAAGAGTTGTCTGCAGCTGCCTAGCACAGGCTCAGGCTGTAGAGGCCTCTCTTGTTTCTGGATGATGAGCTTCTTAGAGTCCTTTGGACTGGAAGAAATCTTCCTTGTCAATTTCTGTTGTTGTTGGAATAAAAGAACCTACAGCCATCAAGAACCACTCTGTGAGAAGGTGCTGCTTTCCCATGTGCTCACCTATTTAGGTGCTGATTATCATTGGAATAGACACTTAGCACTGTCCCATTGATTCTGACCCTCACTAAACTGGGAAGGTTTCTTTTCTACAGACTATGACATCTTTTGTTAGTGGTTGAATTTATTTATTTATTGCTATTGAACTTATGGTGCCAACTCCTAGCTTATATGGCTTCTAACAATTTTTTACACCGATGGTCCAGCTAAGTAGAGCTTTCTTCACTCTCAGACTGCATTCACATTATTCTTAAAGGCATGTATGTGTGAAATCAAAAGTACTAAAGCAGATTAGATTGACCCAGTGTCTCCTCAAGTCAACAGAAAACATTAAACCATGTCCGTTTTGGATCAAGCCTCAAATGCAAGGGACTGTGACTTCTCCTCTTTAAGTTTCATAGTTTAGAGGCTTTTAACATCCGGCTGACCTGAGGCTAGTGTAATAAGCCACAAAGATGATTACCTTCCTTGTCAAACAATCTCTGTGGTTTATGTTTAAAGAGCTACAGAAACAACAACACTGATTTTTTAATCAGCCCACTGTTTAGCGACAGTTCAGAAAACTCATTTGAAAATCAGGAGGCATAAGGAACTTTTGTTTCCCTGTTTGAGTACATTCAAAGATTTTTTCCTTAAAAAAGTGGTTAGACAAGCCAAAGTAAACTAAAGCGTCAAAGCAAAGGACAAGTTTCTTATTACTGCTTTCTCCCATGAAGTTATAAGAATAAGAATTAAGAAATGTCTTCTTTCTGAGCTTTGTTACAAACATCTTGGGTAACACTGTAGGCTTTCATTAAAAGAAAACTGTCCTTTCAGCTTTCTGCTCAGCTCATTTTTTGCTGTATACTGAAACCTGTCTGTAAGACGCTCACTGGGACTGTGGAATAAAGTATTCTTTGTAGGCAGGTGGTCTCTCTTTGAGCATTTGCTGATTAGAAACACATGTTCATGAGTGTGAAGAGGCTTCTGTAATGGGAGAATAAAGCAGAGGCCAAGGAACTGGTTGTGCTGCAGAGGCAATGCAGTTGAAACAGATCAGGTTTGTAATGGCATTACTCTGCACCTCATAACACATAATTTTTAATATGATGTGTTGCAGTTCTTTGATAAGTATTGTAAGTAATATTGATAGCTGACAGGTTTTGACCTGGCCAGGCTATTTCCCCTCACCCTGAATACCCTCAATACAAGGATACCATTGTAGGGGCTGAACGGTGACTTCCATGGCATGATTCAGCAAGGTAGACTGATGCTCCAGGGGCCAATGTTTCAGTATTTGCTTTCCTAAATTACAGTGGCCATATCAGTGTGGTTGACCCATATCAATGTATTTTTTTAAATGGGAGGTATATTTTCCTGACAATAAGAAAGTTTCAGTAAGAAATAAGTAAAAGCAGAAAAAAAAAAGAGCTCCCGTCAGCCAGCAGGCCAATCTCTCCAATGCTGAGATGCTGCTATACCTGCTACTCTTTATCACCTCCCACTGCTCAGAGCCATCGTCACTATCACAGCATTTATTAGCACTGAGTGATTGGGAGGAGCTGTAAGTTACAGGGAAAGAGAGCACAGCTCCTCTAAGTGGCCAGAGGCAGCTGTAATGAGCAGGGGTTAAGCACTCAGGGGCTAAAAGGTGTTGAGCACAAGTAGGCACTAATGATAAGCATGTCACACAGGGTCTGCAGCTTATAGGTGTATAGCTAAGATCTTCAATGAAGTGATATGAGGTTTTGGCATGCCTTCCCCATCAGCTTTTCTTACTTCAACACTCAAGTTAAACATTTGAGTAGTTCCAGTCCTCAACTGCCTTCTCTCTGTGTGCCAGAAAGAAAACAAGATTTCATGTAGCCCATTAGGACAGGATCAGGGAGTGCGATCACTTGCTATTGCATAGAAAACCAGGTGCAGCTACAGGTTGGGCAGAGAAGAGATTCAGAGCAGCCGTGCAGAGAAGGACTAGGGGGTGTTGGTCAATGAGAAAATGAACATGAGCCGGCAGTGTGTGCTTGCAGCCCAGAAAGCCAACCGTGTCCTGGGCTGCATCAAAAGGAGTGTGACCAGCAGGTCGAAGGAGGTGATCCTGCCCTTCTACTCTGCTCTCGGGAGACCTCACTTGGAGCACTGTGTGCAGTTCTGGTGTCCTCAACATAAAAAGGACATGGAA
>JANHGB010053368.1:0-34778 GCA_026283785.1 Coracopsis vasa
CAGGGGCTTGGAGCAAGCTGCTCCAGTGGAAGGTGTCCCTGCCCGTGGCAGGGGTTGGAGCTGGATGAGCTTTGAGGCACCTTCAACTCAAACCATTCCATGATTCTATGAAATGTTCTTACCTGTTTCTTTGGGGAGAAACCGATGGCAGATGTGACTTGCTCAAAGACAGCAAAGTTTGGTGGTTCTGCTCCTGTTTACGTGAATCTCCTGGAGCCTGTCTTGGCCGGTCTCTGCTCTGGTATGGATTGCTGCAGAGTTAGTCTGGCTTTGCAGCCCCATGGATAATACTTCCTTACCCATGCTCATGTGTTCAGGGTATCAGTTATGTAAGAGAGAAAAGCCAGTCCTAGCTGTGCTGTGTGCTTTCCTCGCAGAGCTCGTGTGGCTGAGGCTGGTAGACTGTGTTTGAGTGTTTACTGGGAACGTGTGAAAGACTTCAGATAAACGTGACCTTGCTGTGCAGCAGAATCTCTCGGTGCAAACGCTTTCACACTAAATAGTGAGGAAGGATCCAAAGTTTGTCTGAGGGCCAGATGCACGATTCCTATCATTAGAGCGAGGCTCAACACTTCGTCATCGCACGCCTCAGAGTGAGTTTATGCCTCTCCCTTGGAGCCAGGATTTACTGTTTTTCTGGTCTCTTCTTCTTTCACCTGATTGCCAAAGGTTCCTGGTGCTTGGTGATGAGCACCGATGGGTGCAGACACAGGAGAAGCCCCAGAGCTCTCTCATCACCCTCAGGTGTCTGCAGCCTCTGAGGGTGGCAAGAGCTGGAGCCAAACTCTGTGTCTCAGAAGGTTTGTTTTTGGCTTCATTTCATCCTCCCCCCATCTTCCTATTTTGGATTGTCTGAGGGTGTGGGCTGGGGCAGGAGGGGAAATGGGTGTCTGATTGGGAGTGAGTGCAAAAACTGTTCTGTATGATGCATGTAAAGGGTGGAGGACGAGCTGTGTCCTGCTGAGCTGCTTGTGTAAGAGACAGCCTGCAAAGGAGGGAGAGAGAAAACCTGGGGCTTCGGTCCCGTTTGGGGAGCTGGAATCTTGGTACCTCGAGGAAGAAGGGTGACTTTTGAGTAGTCAGCTCTTGTGGGTGATGGAAGCTGGAGAAAATTTGCCAGCTCAGGGGTGTTTTCAGTGAAATTTCATATTTTAATGGGAGGATATTTCTGAGAAACCAAATTTTCCTTCATTTTGGTACGATTCCGAACTGGAACAAACAAGGGTATTTTGGTGGAAGTGCTGACAAAAATACTGCTCCGTGTCTGGGCCGGCTCTCTCTGACAGTTGCTAGGAGCCAAAACCGAGTGTGGCACTTCAGAATCTGACTTGATGTGTGGGAACTAATTTCTACCTAGAAAAAACCAGATCACATGGATGCAGGGATATTTTGTTTGCTTTTTCCCCCGTCCTGCTGCCAACTCGGGCTGAAATTAGAACAGTGAAAGTCAGTGAATTGCTGCAAGAAACCCTGGCTTTTTAATAGCTCAGACTTAGAACCCGGAATTAAAGTTCACGTGTGTCAGATGGCATCGAAGTTATGGAGGAAGCATTGATGCTGTTGTTTTTCCTTCAGCAAAACCAAGGTTTCAGTCTTCAGGGCAGCCCCCACTTGTATGGGTTGTTTTTGCTGGAGGATGCCTGCCTGGGGTAGCAGAGTTCTTCAGGAGTTGCTGTCCTGCTCTCCATCTGCAAGTAAGTGGTTTCCATGCATTTGTGTTCAACGGATCCGAATTCTAAGACTGATCTTACAGAATGAGCAAACTGTTTATTCCTTATCACAGGCTGTGGTATTAAACACTTGCACTTGCCTTGTGCATGTCAGAATGTGTCATCTTTAAATTCACAGAATCCCAGCCTGGTTTGTGTTGGAAGGGACCTTATATCTCATCCATTTCCAACCCCCTGCCACGGGCAGGGACACCTTCCACTAGAGCAGTGAATAGGGAGGTCCTGATTTCCCTTTGATTTAGTGTGGTTTTCCTTCCTGCCGTAACTTTCCGTGCCTTCATACAGAGGGTTCATTAGTCCTGTGCAACCCTCACTGGAGGAGGGTGTGGAATGAGGGAGGGCCCTCCTTTAGAGACAGAACTGTGCAAAGATGAGGATTGTTTGGAGATTGAGAGGAAGGAAATGGCACTCCAGCATTCGGGCACTTGTGATGGCTAAGTCAGGAAGCTGATCATCTGAACTAACTCAGCTGTGATAGCATAGGAGCTGAGGAACCATTGAGGAGAGTGCAGGTGAGGTGTGCCATGCCATGCTGCAAGACAATGGGCAGTAACATCAGAGCCAGCCCCAGTCTGTGGTTTCATAGCTCAGTTAACTTGGCAGAGATCAAACCCTGACCCATTTCTTCAGCAGCAGGAAGGAGTGAAACTTAAAGGTTGCTGCCACCAGGAAAAGTGATTTATGGGAAGATCATTTTCTAACCTTCTACACTTGTTCCAGTCTCTACAAATAGCATCCTGCCCAGTGGTGAGGCAGCTGGAGCATGTCATGAGGGCACAAGTACCAAGCAGCAATGTGCTTAAGCAAGCCTCCTCACCCAGCAAGTGCAATCTCCATGGCAATCCATCCTTGGGGCAGAAAGGGAGGCGCTTGACTTTCCTTATGCTTCACTGTGGTGCTGCTCAAATGCCTCTGAAATGGAGGTGAGAAGTGCGAATGTCACAGAGCCTTGTGGTTGCCAAGAAGCAAATACAGATGTTGCAGGCACAGGGGGAATTGTGAACGCAGGAAAGGATCAGGAAATCATTGGCTGACCTGCCTGGAGAATTAGGACTCCAATGAGATGTGACAGTGACTGTCAGCAGCTGGCATTTCACAGCAGTGTCCATTGCAAAGGATGTGAGCACAGGGCAGCGGCCCCAGTGGCTGGGAGTTTCAGCACTTCCATGATTCTATCTGGTAGAAGCCCATCAAAAGGTGTTTGTTTCAAGGCTTGAGTGTCATCTTGTCTTTAATGCAGACTCCTCCATCATTCCCTCATCTGATTTGGTAGTTAACTACGTGATGCAGTTATGCTGATACAGTGAACAGCAGGTTTCAAAGTACGTCCTTTTGATGAGCAGAATCAGTCTTGTTAATTCTGTCGAGGACAAAATCGGGGGCAGGACTGGAAATCTGTCAGTATTCCTGGGGCCCGGTCCAGGTGCTTTTGCTGCTATGTAAGCACCTATGGATGCTTGAAGCAGAGCTGAGCTGTCAGCGGGTGTGTGCTCCAATAGCAATATCAAACCGATACAAACAGCTTAAGCCCCTTTCGCAAAGCTGCTTTTTGAAGAGTAAGGAATTGAACTTGCTACAGACTGTGAGATTATTTAAGGAGCCGAGTTTTTCATTTAAGAGGATTAATGTAATTAGCATGTTTATTTAAGCAGTAAACAGAAAGCAAATGAAGCAGCGTTCTTACTACTGCAGAATACTTTGTAAGACGGATTTTCCATGAGATAAAATACTTCCGTGTAAGCCTGCTTTTGTTTTCCCTGCAATAATAATTCCTAGCTGGTGACCTTTGTTGTTCAGCTCCATTACTCTGTGCCTGCAGGGTTTGTGTTGGTCCATTCCCAAGTCCGTGCAGTAAACAGTAAAGTCCCAGAGGCAATTTCCACGACCACAGCTGGGATCCCACGGAGCAAATGTCAGCCCATTGGGATTCCACTGGGACTGTTTATCCCAGTCCACTGCAGCAGTGAGTGCTGGGGCTGCGTGTGGTGAAATAGACTCAAGCTATAACTCTTTGGCAGTGGATCCTCTGTAGCAGTGTTGCAAGTACAGTATGCTCAGTTCATATCTACAAGCCCATCAGTATTCATTCTTTCTTCTGCACCAACCAAACCAAAGGTGCACAGCCTCTTGTAGCAGTAACAATAAGCATGGTTAGCTGGGTCAGACTCTGTAAGAGCTCCAGTACCTCTATCACTGAAAATGTATTTCGTGAGCTGACGATGATTAAACCCAGAAACCTCTTCCTTCTAACAACAGAGGGGGTTGAGGGATTAATGATGGAAATTTAATCAAAGATGGAAATTTAATTTTCAGGTTGATTTTGGACCCTTGTGCACGACTGAAGTGTTTGGATACTTATGAATGAGATGATGATGTTAGATAGGGCACTAGTGGTTAATTAATAAAGCAATTCAGCACTGATTTAGCATTTCTGTCCATGCGGTTTTTGGGGTATAAGAGCTGGGCAGGCTGTGTTTTGCCCAAGTGGGATGTGCAAAAACTCACGGCTTTGTGCATTTTGTTGCACTGTATCACTGAGCCCACTAAGAGCAAGGTGAAGTGCCCGCCATAAGGTTACAGGAGCATGGTGCAGATGTAGTGATAGCTCGGCCCCACAGCTCTTTGGGTTTTTATGTTGGATGCTGTCTCCTGGCATGATGTCTCCATAAAATAAAATAAGATGCTTCTGTATTTCAGGAATGCTTAAATATTATGGGTTTGTGTTGAAATCCTTTATAAAGCCTCCAGTGCCACAGGGACTCAGGTGATGAGAGCTGGATAAGCTCACAGCTTTGTAACTCTAATCTCGGTGGTTAAAAGGTGCCTGCTGATAGTTTCATTTCACAGCTGAACTTTTTTAATTATCTCTGAAGAGGGATTTTAGCTTCTCAATTTTGGCCATCAGGTAGCATAACCCGCAACACGGGGCGCAGAAGGAAACCTCAGAGTGAATGTGCTGCAGGTCGTCCTGTAGCTCTGAACCTGTATTTATCTGCACAGGAAAGTTTCAACTTGACCTAAGGAAAAAAGAAGAAATCAATAAATCCAATGAGGATTTGCAATGTAGCACTGATATAAAATGTGATTTATTAAGTCTGTAAAAGCAAAAATCTGTTATATACTGCTGCCTCTGGGGGAATGGGACAGCTGAATGGTTAAACACAACCTGGTTTAAATGTTCTGTGGTTTGGTTCCATTATGGATAAAGGGTGATATTGAAATAGGTATTGAATTGGAATACCCAAGCAGCAAATTTTATGGGTGTTTTCTTATATATACATCTACATATGTATACATATTTAAATATGTGTATGTGTGTATATATATTACATATGGGCAGTAAAATACATCTGGAACACTGGCTTTGGACAGGACTGAAACCCTTGCAGCTTTTGAAGCCGCTTCCATGAATTTACCAGCACGGGGCAGGTACTTGATGCATACGGACACTCCTGTGCAGCTTCACCCATTACACTTCACCCAGTTTCAGAAAGGGTCCGTTTAGTTAAAGCCCCAGCCGAGGGACCCGGGTTCTTAGCTAAACCTGAATGAAGAAACGATGCCATTGCTTTTTCCCTCAGGATGTAAGAAAGGCAATCATTTTCTAGATGCTGAAAAAATACTGCATTCGGGTGAGAGGGAGGGAAGGGGGAGGCAATACATTGCACTTTGAAGCTTTCAAGCTTACTAGGTAGCACAAAACATCAAACTGCTGCACATCTAGATGGAGGTTTACTTCTTCCTCTTAAAAAACATCAAGAGCTCCAGATATAGTCATTACAAAGGGGCCTAGTTAACAGAGAAACTAATTAAGGCCCTGTGTTCCTACACATTGCTGCTTGTGAGGCTCTGGAAGGTTGCGAGGAGGAGCTGCTGCAGATGAGCTGTACCTGGTCGATCAAATGGCTGATCTCTGCGGCCGTGGGATCTGCAATCCATCACACCCAAGACATCCATCTGTTTGACGTTTTCTTTTTGCTTCTAACAACATGGGAATTGCTGCAACTGCTTCATAAGAACTGAGAGCAGCTGTTAAATCACTGCTGAGGGGCCTGGGAAATAGAAACTGGGTTTATTTTACCTCACTGAGTGATGGATCCTTGGGGCCTCCCCACAGGCTGACCCAAAGCACTGAGTAGGATAAGAAACATATGTGAAAGAGCTGTACAAGGAGGTGGTGTGTGTTGCTCCAGAAGGGCTGGATCAGGGTGCAGTCTCTGCAAATGGCTGGCACCCACGGGTTGTTAGAGAAGCATCTAATTCTGCAGTTGATGTAAGCTTTGAAGGCAGAGATGGGCTGAGTTAGGCTGGTGGGGTGTGTGTAAGAGGCAGTTGTTGAACACAGAGCAGGAGCAGGGCCACGTTTCCAAACTGTTGGTGGACATTTTTCTTCTGCATTGTTTTTGCCAGATTCTGGGCACTGCTGAGTTTTCGGGGTATCCTCAAGGAGCAGCAGCGCAGCTTCACAGAGCAATGCTACTTCAGGCTTCCTTGCAAGGAAAGCTGAATAAGAAAGCCTATAGTGAAATAACAATTTGTTCTCTTCACTATTCTCCAGTCTGCTCCTTGTCTTGTATCTTCTTCCCCCTTTTCATGTCCTGCTTACTCAATGTGCTGCAGGGCTACTACCCAAGAGCAAATGAATTGGGTGTGCAGAAGCTTGGTTTTACTGGATAGTTATCACCTTCCCAACCGGCTCTTGACACGTTGGACTCTCCAAACAATGAAAACCACGGCAGTTGCATTTTCTTACCTTTTGTTACTGAAATGTTGCTTTACTTCTATAACTTATTCCCAGTGTCATGAGTGCTTAGGCCATGGGGCTGTGAACTCTGCCTTCTCTATCTTGCATGCTGCCAAGCTTGGTAAAATGGGTGAGTAAATAACGTTTTCTCCTTTTAGCTAAACAAGCTTTTGAGGAATTGTGATTCTGCTGAGATCAGTGGGAAAGTAATGAGTTGCATAAATAACACAGAGAAACGGGTAATGATTTTAAGTGGCCAGCACTGAGGAGAAATAAGTAACCATCAGCACTATGTATTGGCTACCATTTAGGATTATCTGAGTGAAAGAATAATGTAATAGAACAGAAATCCAAAATAAGCTGTATAACATCTAGGAAAGTTTGGCTTTTTGGTGATTGTCCTTGCAAATGATGACGAGTGAGCCACGCGTTCTGCTATTCCTGCTGCCTGCTCTGATGGCAGAGGTGGTTAGCTATCGCCTTGCTCTATTTTCTGAAGCATGTGGGGTTTTTGGAGCTCCCCTCCATTTTTGAGGAGAGAACATGAGATTCTTTTGCATTGAGTTTGTGTGAGTCTGGTGGTTTCTGGAATAGCTGGGGGACCTGAACTGGCAGCTTGGTGACATTTTGATGCAGTTTTGTAATCACCTCTCTGGCCACGTGAACAGGGAGCGTTTTGTTAAGTATTCCTGAGCCCCTGTGAATTCTTGTAGATAACGTTAAGATTTGTGCGTGTTTGCTCGTGTTGGGTTTGGCACTTCAAATCATTTATTATCTTGTCACTCTTTCCTCATAGAGATGTGCTCTGTTCTGTCAGTTATCTTGGACGGTTTCTTGGCTCTGGTTTTACTTTGTAGATTGTCTATAATGGCAAGTTATTTTGCATCCTGGACTTCTCCAAGCTCTCTCTGAAAATACGTGGTTTCTCCCAGCTTCTGGAGTGTCCCTTCAAGATGCTCAGCAGGTAAAAACCACTGCGTATCGAACGCCCTCATGCAGTGAGTGCTCCCCGCTGCTGTAGCTCAGAACTGGTTAAAAGGCCAGCCCTGGAGAACTTCTCAATTACTTTGAAGAAGTTCTAAGCATCAGTAATATGTACAGAATTAATGGCATATTTCTGCTCTTGAATATTGAAGAGACTACCCTCTTGTGGCTTTTAGGACCTCGCTCTGGTAACTGGAGTTGAAATGTATTGAGTACAGAGTTACATTTGTCAATCCTGTCGTGGGTTCTGCTGGTTTTCTGTTATTCCTTCTCTGGAATTTGCAATTAAATGCAAGCTCATAGGTCTGAATTCCCTGGGAACATGTCTGAACATCTGCTGGGGAGTCTGTGGCTGACTTTACCTCTGGTCTCCTCTGGTTTCAGTGCTCATGAAATGCTTCAGCACCTTCAGCCTCATGAAGAAGAGATCTTGTTCACTCAAAGGATGATTTGAAGGAGTTCCAATAACTCCTCATCTGTTCTTGATTTGGTTTTATTTGGGGTTTTGTGTTGTTTTTTGGTTTTCAGTGTTTTTTTTCCCCCGATGCTGCTATGTCCGTCGATGATCCAATAGGGTGCACAGGCAGCACTGTATCAGAAGGGGCAGATTATGGTCAATTAGATGCCTCTCTAATTGTCAAAGAAAAAATTCAAAGGTATCGGGAGAAATTCCAAATGCAGCCAAAAAACTGCTTTGAGATTTATCCCATGAAAGGACAGGCTAATGAATTTAGGGCTTGTAATCCAAGATAAAGAAATCAGCACTGTGAAGGGGAAGGCTGGTAAAGCTCTGGGAGCTGTAGGGTAATAAAGGACTAACAAATAGGCATGACGGCATGACATGATGAGCCAGCAGAAATGGAAACTGCAGTAATGTGCCAGTCTGAGCCCTGGAAGAAAGCAAAGGGCTGCTTTCTGTGAGAGCAGGAATGGATCTGGAATAGCAGTTTCATGTTGGGGAGCAACATTAGGAAAAAAGCATTAGGGCAGAGATGGGAGGGAGGGGGAATTGTGATGGCTCTGGGGCAGAGGCGTTTCTGGGGTGGTAGTGGTGAGTGTGCGAGCAGGTCATGGCAGATAAAGGGAGATGCACGTTTCTGTCTTGCTTACAATCGTGGTAGCACGTCCTCTTGTTTGAGTGTGCTTTGGAGGAAAGCTGGCTCTTCCACAGCCATAGCAATGAGTCATTGCTGTGGGGTTTATAAACTCTGCTGTAATCTCTGGTTTTTGGTCCAGAAGAGGGATCTAAGCTGGCGCTGGAAATGACCTTTTAGTCAATCAGACCATTAGGTGGTACCTTTGATAACACATCTCTTTGCTTTCCTTAGGTCAATGCTTTTTATTTCTCTGATGTCCTCAGAGGCTGCTGCTAGTAAGTGGTAACCATGTGTTATTATTCTCTCTTTCAAGGTCTGTACTTTGAAAACCCTCCTGTAATTTTAGTGAGTCTCAACCAAACCTTTCTCCTCCTTCTAAGCCATGAAAGAGATGAATCTTCTCTTTTGGTGTCTTAAGGTATTGGGAAGGTATTTTTCCCATCTGCCATTTATATCTGTTTGTCCAGTAACAGCATCATAGGTGTGGGACTGCTTTTCTTAGGCCAGCAGGGCCAGCACGAAGGGTCAGGCAAGTTCAGTATGTGATGTGGCACTTACCACTGTGTGGACAGAAACTCCTCCATGTAAATGCTTGGATACAAGGAGGCTGCACCTCCATGGTGAGCCCTTCTCCAGCAATTGCAGGAAAATTCCAGGCATTTATGGGGGGCAAAAAGGTTGTGAGCCACTGTTTGGGCCACCACTGCTAATAGTTGCATATGGTTAAGCTGTTCCTTTGGCCAGTGTGCTGGGGATGGCAGAGAACATTCCACCTCCTCTGTCCCCAAAGGGATGCTCCCACTGTTGGTACTTACACAATCTCTGTCCCACACATGCAGCACGTAGGGCTGTTTTAGCAGCAGTAGGTCAGTGCTTATGAGCATACCTGGAGTTTCAGCGTGAACTGGCTAAGCACAGGGCAGGTACCAGGCTTCTCCTGTCCTTCATTTCACTCACTGATTCCTGGAGAAGGTATAATTTAATACAGTAAATTCACCCTGTTCCCACGAAGAGAAATGCTTTCAGAAAACTGGATTTATTCAGGACAAGGCTTTGCTTCTCAGAGCACGGCTTTCCTGTTCTTACTCGTTTCTGGTTACAAGCAGTGCATATTCCCTGGCATTGCCATTGCTTTCTGTTTCCTTCTCAGGCTCCAGGTTTCTTACCTGGGGCTCCCCTTCAGAAGTTCAGACACGCGCTGGTCTTGTCATTGGTGATCTCCTGGTGTGAGACCGAGCTCAGACTCCTGCTTGCTTCTTTGGAAAGGCAAAAATGCTTCCCTTGCTTCTGAGGGGCTCCTTCAAGTTCTGCTCAGCTGTGAATGTGGAGCTCAGAGCATGTGGAGGAGAAAGGAGTCTGTGGCCTTGTGGCTCCAAGCCCAAGACTTCCCTGGAATAATAATCTAATTTATGTGTGTGTATAATAAACGCTGAGCTCTTCCCTCACAGTTTATTTAGAGATTTGAAGCACAGTAATTTTAGCCTTTTCAAAAGGTTTGCATTTGGTTGTTTTTTTATATTTCTAATGTCTTGTTAAAAGGAGTCTTAAAAGGAGCAAGAATGGGTGTTTGCTTTATTATGTTAATGTAATACCTACACGAAATTTAAGGCCACCCAACAGCAAAACCAAATCCATTAGTAATTGAACTGCACAGTGCAATCTATTTAAAGCTATCACCATTTTGACAAGCTGAAGGGAAACTCATTTAAAGGAAATGCCATCCTCATGGCTGAAGTTTGATTAGCTTCCAGCGTGCGTGGAATGTTGAAAGTCGCTTTCTCCTCCTCCTCTTGATTTGGTATTAGACCTCCTTTAGCAAAGGCCTTGGGATATTTGTGCCTCTATTCGTGATGACATTTGGATGACGGCTCTGGAATGAATTTCCCCAGGTTTATGTCAGTTCCTCAACTGCTTCATTTTTGCATCTCACTTAACACCATTTGGTTTCCTCTTTTCTGTTTCTTCGTTCTCTCGGGAAATAGCAGACACATTAAGGAATCTGCAGAAATTAAGGTGAAAAAGGTAAACTGAGACACAGGTCAGTGAAACAACAGGACAGTCATCCGCATTGCTGGGAGATAGATGAGTACTGCAGTCCCTCAGCCACCATAAATCCCTGCGTCCTACTGTGTTGCATTGCTTTGTCTTGCATGCTGCTGAGGTCCAGGTAAACTTATCCAGAAAGCAAATTCTTTGCTTATTCACTATTGGAATGCTCAGTTTGGGAGGCAAAGCTCCTTCTAGGCTCCCTGAGACAGCTTCCTTCATAGCTCTGAATCAGCTTTGATTTAGAGATGCTGAAAGAGGTGGCCTGTTCCTCACCACGGCCCATAGATAAGGCAGTGATGATCCACCTCTGTTGAATGCATAAGCAAGTTGTCTGTGGTGTTTGGATGGTGACTCATTGCTGCAGTGAAGGAAAGAGCATTTCCATTTAGGCGTCTCCCAAAATCACGTGCTTCAGTTGAAGACAAAACGTGTCCTGTCCAGAGAGATGCAGGACTGGTGTCAGAACACTCTTCGTGGGATTCCTGTGCTTCATGTGGCCATAAAGAAAATGACCCTGCAGACCCTTTTGCAACTTAGGGAAGTGTAGAGCAGAATGAGGAGAGATTTAAGAAGTACAGATTTAAGAGCCTCCTCACCTGCAGAGCAGCTACCTCTCATTTACCTGCTCTCCTGCAGGCTTCAGAGCTGTCTGCTAGGCTTAAGACCTTATAATTTATTTCAGCTGGAAGGTAAGTAATTACATTTCTTGATGTGCCAGCTTTTCCTTTGCCTTGTTCTAAGAGGCTGAGTTGGCAGATGAACGGCCTTCTCTTTAATTTATGTTCATCAGCTAGTCTCTTATCAGTTTCTCTGTCATTTTCTCTCTTGCCCTGATAAATCTGAGCATGCATTGCACCCTGCAGTGAGCAAGAAAGGTGCCTGCATCATGGCAATGAGTAGTGCAAGGTCCCTGAGAGGCTCCAGAACTGCTCTGCAGAAGTCTATCGAGGAGAACAGTCCCATTGCCACTGAAGTTCCAGTGCCAAAACATATACACCCTCTTTTAAGTACAGGTTTAAGAAGGAGTAGATGACTTGGGAGAGAAGTTAAGTTAGTGCCACCTAATGACAGGTAGCCATGAACAGCAGTGTGCTTATTTTTCCAATCCTGGTTTGCTGCTATCTTCCTTTGCCTTGTCCTTTGCTTCTGTTTTGTCCCTGGCATATTTACGGATGTGATTTTGCTGTACATGTATGGGTGGTGGGATCTGCATCTATTTTCAAACTGCCAAATATAGTCTTAGCAATGCTCAAGTGTGTTGCTCAGTTCAGACTGACTCGCTATGGAAGCCAGGTGGCTGGGCATAACTTTCTTGTTTAAAGAGTATTATCTTTCCAGAAGTACTTGCAGCAGCTTCACAAAACTCACTTGGTGAAGTTTCGGATAAGAAGGGCTCTTCCTGAGTGTGCAAACCCCTGCCATCCATTCCTGTAGCATGTCAGTTTGGTTTGTTTGCCCTGAAGTTGCCTGGTGTAGCTGCAGTGTGACTTCAACTGGTCTTGAAGTGACACAGGAGAAACAACTGCATCTTCCTCCTTCCTAGGAATGCCCTCATTTTACTACTGCTTCCCATCCTCTGGACACTGGGGCAGCGATGTGTGTAAATTTTATGCCCAAACGAGCAATCACAGCCCTGTATTGCCAGGTGAGAAGGGCCCAGCTGTTTCGTCTGGATCACTGTGTATTTGGTGCTAGGATTTTACACCATTAAGACACCTTCTCCTGGGAAGCAAGTGAAGTTGTTTTGTTCATCTACCGAAGTTGTATTGAAGAGGTTTACAATGTGAAATGCCGTTTGTTTTGCCTAAAGTGACCGAACTTCATTCCGTTGAGGATAATGTCTGTCTTTGGGAACAGCTATGGCAAATGGGCATTTGCGACTATAGAGCTTGAAGGGGGAGGGAGCTTGGATAAACAGGGATAAAATAATCCCTTTTGTGAGGCTGGAGATGCTCTTCCAAATTGGTATTTTAAAATGTATTGAGGAAGGTGCAATAATGCAGTAGGACTCACTGCACATTAGGGGAATGCCTATAAAGATCTCTACTGTAGTATGCAAGGTTTTGAGCTTCATGGAAAGTTGGTGTGCATTAAAATTAGCTGTAAACTCAGCAGGCACCCACAGTGGGGAACCCTGCCAATGGCAATCTTATTGACTGCCCAGCATGGGGCTCCAGGAAGCAGGGACTTGAGTGACTACAGTGAAAAATCTTTGGGTTTTAGCCCCATTGGCACTGTGAGTGGTGTGCAGATGGGAAAGCATCACTTCACATTGCCCTTAGAGTGGTGACTGCAAGAGTTTTGGTATTATCCTAAAAAGGTACAGATTTATTCTTCATCTTTTAGATACCTGCAGGCAAATGGAAGTGTCCAAAGGATGGAGGGGTGAAAGACACAGAATATGTGACTGGTGAGGACAGGCTGAGGGGCTGGGTTTCTTCAGGCCAAAGAGGGCTCCAGTGGCTTTGCAATATAGAAAAGATTGTTATGAAGAGAATTTTCATGAGTTATTGTTTGGCTGTTGTAGAAAATAAGAGAAGTAAATAATGAATTCTGACTTAGGAAACGTCTTCCAGATGTAGTCTGTGAAGCATTAGAGCTGGCTGCTTGTGGAAGTTGTGAAATCTCCTTCACTGATTAATTCACTGCAGGTTAAAACATGTTTGGATGATTGCTAGTAAGAGATGACTTTATAAGCTTTTTATCCTGGCCCAGAAGTGGGGAAGAGAAAAGACAGCCACTTGAAGTCACTGTCAGCTCTTTGGACTCATCTCCATCTGCATCTTGAGATGAGGAATAGATATTTAGAGAGTTGCTGTAGGTTTAAGTAACACTACACAGACTATCATTTTCTTGGCCATCTGTGTGAGGGGACCCAAAGATGACACCAGAGCTGCTCCAAGAAAGCAATTCCTTGTTAAACCCAGTAGCAGATACAGGCTGAGATACCATTCTGCAGACAAGATTGCAGTAGTCTTATCAATGATAGTAAATGTATTTTTTTTTCATCAGTGAGTGTTCAGAATAGGATAAAACCAGAGTTTTGGGATTATGAAGGCCCTGGCAAGTATAATGCAAGATACATAAAGCTCCTTATCTGAATCAAGAAGGAGGTAAATTGGACAGAAATGTACTAATCGGTGTCATCCAGTGTTTGGGAACTAAGGCACAGGATCTCATTTGTACCCAAAGTGGGCTTGGAAGTGGAAGCAAGATCACAGCTGTAGCTCAGAAGTAGACTCCAGATGTCTTTAAAACTTAAAGTATTTTCTTACTTGCTAAAGGAGATAGATCCTAAGAAGAGTTGGAAAATGTACGTTGTGAAGTTGCATGGAAGTCTTGTAATCCTGGAAGAGATTGTTCATTTTACCCAGCCAAGATGTTGTCCTTGCTAAGCCAGGAAAGGGTCTGTGGTGTTGCGGCACCTTTGTCGGGAACTGAACTGTGCCACTATGGAGAAATGCTTTCTGGATTGATTCAGAGGCCCGAAAGAGAAGCTGTGCATTGAACTTGGTTACTGCTTTAAGACCTTTGAACAGAAAAAGCAATTTAAATCACTTAGTAATGTAAGGATACTTACATCAACAGGAAGAGAGGCTTCACTTTGGGACTTCTTGTTCAAAACCAAAATGAAACAAACCAAAACCCCCAAACCAACCCCCAAATAGACTTTTATAATAAAAATGTCAAATCAGTCAAGTGTGTTGCAGTATCAGATACACTTTAACAGCTGCATTACAAGATAACCCATTATTTGTGCATTATGTAGGATTAATGCTTGCAGTAAGCCACTACTGGAAGAGTAAAATAGCTCTGGCATACTGCACAGGGAGAGGTGTCTATGGAAAAGGTGAGAAGCTGAATCTCAAACACTGAAACGTCCGATGTTGACGCAATTCCATCTTCATAAAATAGTCATTCGTTGCGTTAACATTTTCCTTGTGCGTTTGCTTTTCCTGCTGGCTCGTTGGGAGCCAAAGAGAGACTAAAATCAGAGATGATGATGATGTGTCTCCTCTTTCCCTCTTTCATAATGTTCAGGTTAATTCTTCAGCATTTAGCTGTATAATATGTGCTGCCCCATGTGTTGTGCCTGGGAGATCTTTTCAGACCTTGAAAGTAAATTAAATAATAGGCAAGGTCTAAAGAAAAGGACGTTTAAGTTCTTATTTCCTCTGGAATGCCCCTTTCAAGCTCCCTTTCTCCTGCTAGGCTTCTTTTATATTTGATTAGTTCTACGAGATGGATTTTGACATTTAAAGTATGTGTAATAGAGAATAATGACATAGCTGGGATTACAGAAAAATATTTGCCCTTGAAAACGGTAATGCTTTGTTAAATACTGGTTGCATCACATCCAAGTGTAATAAAATAAAAATGGAGATGTGAATGATTGTGCTGGGAATGGATAGTCTCAGAGTGCGACAGAGGAAGGCAGAAGAGAGGACCTTGGTGATTCTAGTAATGCAACAATTTAAAGCACAGCTTTAAATGGATTCTGCAGCATGGGCTCACTGTGTTTCCAAACCTCATAGTTTATGTTCGGTTGAAAAAGCCCCACATCCAAAAAAAACCATACCTGAATTCATAGTATAAAAGTGAAACCTAAAAAGGTACCTTAGTTAAATACAACCAATGGTCTTCCAGTCAGCTCAGACCTCACACAAATCCTTGGAGTAGCTCCCCCGGGTACCACAGTGTGTCAGCGCCTTGGATGTGGGTGCGTTTGTGAGGCTGTGCTGTTAATGCTGCTGAGAGGCCACAGGAAAAGCTTTGCTGGGGTGAGGAAACCAGAGGTTATGTGCAGGCTGGGTCATGCCTGATCTGTAGTGTGGCTCCCATGGGAGCTGTGTTGGCACAGCGGGATCAGCTGAGGGCTGGAACAGGAGGGCAGTGCATGGGAGAAGGTCTAGCATCTGTTGTCCAGGATAGCCAGTGTGTCATCTGCAGTGGGGTGGTTGGAGGCTCTGGAGCACACACGTGGACAGCTCATCCTCAGCGCCTCTCTTTCCTCTATAGTGTTGTACAGATGGATTTATTCCCAGTTATCTGGTGAGGGGTGAACTGTGCTGAGACTAGAAAATGGGATGAGGAGTCTTCCGGGGCCATTGGGATCTGTTGCACTTGGTTTGGTTTGCAGGTGGTTGGGTTTTATTGGTTTTCATTCAAGTCGTCAAAGTCATCAGTGTGCACTTGAGCCCAGAACCCCTGTGTGCTGAGTGTACCCCCAGAGTGTGAGCAGCAGCTCAGGGAGGGGATCCTGCCCCTCTGCTGTGCTCTGGGCTGCAGGAAGGATCTCTCAACAGACTCATTGGACAGCAAGAGTTAAAGGATGTGTTTAGCATCAGGGATGACAACGCTGGCGGGGGAATGAACATGAATTTAACTGGAGCTATTTCGTTCAGTACTTCAGAAATGATGCTTTTAAGTGCGAAGTGATAACATCAGCTGTATTGGCTCAATGTGGGCAAAGAATATTAGTCAGCAGTGAGAAAGGTGGATTGATAGACTAATAAAAAACGAGTACGTGGTGTAAGGGTACCTGGGCTGGGTTGGATGTGTTAAATGTGAAGAAACAAAATAGTGCCTTTGCTATGACTTCTTGGCTGCACTTTTGTAAATGTTCCAACTCCTCTGGACTGCTTATTTTTATGTAAGGACTTGCACCAGGGTATTAATCATCACATCCAGCTATTAATCTGTTTTATAGTATCAGTGTCACTGTTGTCTATGTCCAAAAATACATCTTTGTAAGTGATAATGAGTCATAGTTGGGCTGTTACAGTTACTGGTGGATACTTCTCCATGGGTTCAAATGACTTGCTCCAGAACATCAGATATATTGCAAAAGATGCTGCTGCTGGTTTAGATTATGGTTTGCTCAAAGTGATGGAATTGATGAAATGCAAGCACATTATCCCCTTAACGTCAGTGATACAAAAAAGAACCTGTCCAAAGTCCAGCTGGATTTTTGTTGTTGTTTTTCTTGTTAATATGAGGTTACTTTTTGCCCCTTATGGATTCATTTGTGCTTGGAAATTCACCGCATGCAAAATGACTGCAACATAGTGACTGGATCTGTGTGTTCTCAATGGGTCACAAAGGAGCTTTTCTGCAGAAAGCTCATTCCTAAGCAGCGAGTGCTTTGGGAAGGCTCTTCCACAATAAGTGGTGTTTCACAGAAAAGGTTGTTCCTGTTTTCGGGGTTCTCCCACCCCTGTCCCTCTCCTCAGTTAATTAAACTTGCAATGAATATTCATCAAAACAAACCAGTTTGACTCTTGGGGCAGCATTGGACCAAACTGTTAAAGAGGAGCTCTGGGGGGAGCGTGGCACAAGCAGCAAAGCTCTAGTCCCTCAAGCTGGCCCCAGCTGACTTCAGCCAGCTTGTGCCTGGGCAACTCATAGCTTATGTGTTAAAGTGGGGCAGAGTAAGATGGAGAGAGAGAAAGCTGAATGCAAAGGAACAAGAAGGAATAAACTGGCAGTAAACCAGGCTGGATGCGCCAAGAGGGAATAACTAATTGGGTATCATTAGTGCCTTTCAGATAATGGTATCCACACACCTGAGAAACATTGTCTGCCTGTCACAGCAGCCTTGTTCTGCCTTGTGGTGTGGTGGTTCCTTCTGTCTGAAGCACAGATTTGCATTCAGACCTGTTTCTCACCCAACAGGGTGTCCTTGCTCAGTACTTTGCCTTCAGGCATGGAGAGAACCCTTCCCCAGCTCCAGGTTTGTAAGCATGCTCTCTGGTTCACTTAGGTGATGGCTTTGCCCAGCTCTTTGTAGTAAAATATTACCTTTGATGTAGAGGAGAATGAATAAAAAATATCTTCTACTACAACAGAGGAACTGTGGGAGAGAGACTGGAACTAAGGGGAAGGACTTTGAAGAGGGCACTTAATTATATCTGGGGCTTTTGAATGCAATGCTGTAAGTAGGAAAGAGAAATCTGTTTTCTTCTTGGGTTTTTTGATAATGAAGGGATAAAATGTCTCGGTTGCAGCAAGCTTGCTCATATGGGGATGTCAGAGGCATCGCTGGAGTCTTGCCTGGGTAAGAACAGCAGGATGGGAGCCCCATGGTGCAGCTCTGATGTGCAGCTGAAAGAGATAATGCCAGAGTGGAAAGTAGCCTTCTTTAGAACACATCATGAAGCAGTGTCAGGAAGTGTTTCTACAGATGAAGATAAATTGCTGGCGTGCACTCATCCTATCAGCCAAGAGGAAAAGTAAATTTTAAGTACAAGAAATACCAGAGCTGCCTTTGTAGGAGTGGTGCAATGTGGAGAGTGGTCCTGATGGACTTCCCCAAACCAGAACGTAA
The DNA here is from genome assembly GCA_026283785.1 of Coracopsis vasa. Taxonomy (NCBI): domain Eukaryota; kingdom Metazoa; phylum Chordata; class Aves; order Psittaciformes; family Psittacidae; genus Coracopsis; species Coracopsis vasa. Next base: position 17,932 of record JANHGB010053368.1, read on the forward strand.
CTGCACATTTATAAAGGCAGCCAGAAAGAGGGTTTTGTGTCTCAGTTTGTGTCCTGCTGTTCTCTTTACTGTGCAAACCAAGCATGATTCAGACTTGCCATGAGTTTTCAGGAAGAGTTGATCTTCATTGCCCTTGGTTTTGAGGAGCTGATTAATGGGTGATTTGGAGCTTGCTTCACAAAGGGTGTTTTAACTGTTCAGTGCGGTGTGATTTCACCTCTGCCCTCACCTGAACATCTTTGGGCTCCCACGCCAGTGACCGCAGTGGGGCTGGACAAAGAGCACGGTGTTGGTAGCACCGTGTTGCAGGTCTCCCCTCCCTGTTTCCCCTTGGTTTTGTTCCATCGTTTCCCAGGTTGGGCAGCTGCTGCTCTTCCTGCTCAGCTCCACGTCTTTCACTGGCAGCGCACTGTCTCCCTTCAATCAGTGCAATGGAGAAGGGCTCTTAGAGACATGAAGCAACCTCAACGCTTACTTGAGTTTTTACTAGGTCTTGAATTATTTTATTGTACTAACAAGTGGAAACCTCAGAGCCATTAGAAAAGCAGTGGCACCGAAACGGCTGCAGATTCACCCTTGATCCTCTAATTATTCTTTCCAAGATGCTATCTCATTATCTAAAACTCAACTCTGTCATTAGTTAGATCGCATTTTTGTAATTACAAGCTATGTATTTGTCATATCTGTGGAAGCAGAAAACATTAACATGATAAATCCATGGTTTCTGCAGCCTCAGCAGGAATTGCTAATGAGCAAATCTTCCTTTCTGTTTGGATTGGTTTCTTTTTAGATTATTTTTTTTCCCCAAAAAAGCTTTTCCAAAGCAAAGTAAACGGAGACTGAGCCTGAAAATTCACATGGTGAAGTGCCTCCCTTAGGCTGCCTTTTGGCTTTGCTGTTGGGATATTTGTGTCTACGTGAACAGACCAGGGTAATAAACCCCCTGAATTTGTTTTTCCTCTTCTTAAAATTACTTTGTTCTTCCTCTTGGTTCCACAAATAAAAATGTAAATGCAAACTTTAGAGGGAAGATTAGTGCCACGGAATAAACAGTAATCAGGGAAAGCATCTGTCATCCCAGGAAACCTTTGTACTGTGGAGGAAAGCAGAGGAGGAAAGACTCAGATTCAGAGCCTCACTTCTTGTCTCAAAGCTTCTCTGCAGTTGTAGGCTGGATGAGCTGGCTGAGTGGTCAGCAACACTCCACTGCCATGGCTGCGTGGTGAGGGTGATGCTTTCCTTGTGAAGAGCTGGACTTTGACTTGGTGTGTCAGCCGTGGTGGTCTTTCACTTCTGTGTTATGCATTGTAACATGACTGTGGGTGTCTCCATGAAACCATAGCTTAACTCCAGTGGCACTGAGTCTCATGCATGGCAGATGCTCTTCCTTACTCTAAGAAGGTTTTCTGCATGCTTCTGGTGCCCTCCCAAATCATATTTTCCCAGATTTTCCTGTTATCCTCTGTGTTTTGTGGATTGATTTTATTTTTATTCCCCACCCCCTCCATCTATCTGCTGATCTTGATTTCTCTGCACTGCTATTTTCAGTTGGATTTAGTTCTCTTCTGCCTAGATCCCCATGTGTGTGATACACGCTCAGCTTACCTGGACTTCCATGTATGAGTGAGCTTTACTAGGATGGTTACAATTCTTGTTTGAGCTGACTTTCCCTTTCTTATCTCTGAAATGCCCAGTGGGACATTGTTTATTGCCATTTTTCCCTTATTCCCTTATTCACTAAGGAGTTAGCCATTTAAAATCTTGTCTTTCAGACACGTAACTATTTGGAGTAATGCAACTTTGTGACAGGTCTGCTTTCAGGTCAGCAAGCAGCAATGAGTTGTGATGCCACATGTCTTTTGCAGTTGTGTGGAGCCTCTAAGCAAAGATACACAACACTTTTAAATTGCCACTAAGTATTTCTCAGTGGCATAGTAATTAAAGCTCATATTCCTTTTCCTCCAATTCCTGTTGGCTGTAAAAGGTAATATTTAGATCAGGTTTTATACAGCACTGACTATCAAGAGTCAGTGGGTATGTTGTTTTCTGGAAGTGATGATGTGTTTTGTTTTTGCTTGGCAAAAACAGTGACTGCAATTTACTGGATTTGTTGCTTTTATGACCTGTAGATGCGCGGTGTGCGTGTGCCAGCATCCATAATCCCAATGTTATTCTTGTATGCAGTCAGAGTGAGAAAAAAGATTTAATACTTTGTCATCCCTGCCATGAAGACTTGCAGTGAATGATAGGAAAATGGCTGTAGCCACCTTATGGAAACAAGGAACTTGAATGCAGCAGCAATTGCCTATGCCCACAGCATGGTACCACTGCAGATGGAGTCGGCTTCCTTTTTTCTCTTCAGAGTTTCCAGTTGGGTGGTTTTGCATCCATTCCATGCCCTGGATAAACTACAGTGGGAAATCCTATCTCCACATTTAGTCATTGTGGAGAGCAACAGAGATACATGCAATGCAGGAGCAGAAATAAAGAGGTTTGAACACTTTGCTACAGGGTGTGCCTAAGGAACCCCATGGGGTTGCAGGATTTAGATGAGGACATAGTGGGCAGTTGGATACAGCATGTCCTGAAGCGCAGCTTGAGCAGTCTGTTGGTTTCCTACGGGATCAGGAAAATGCCTTGCAGTTTAGGTGTTTCCATATTGAGTATTGACACAGTTACTTGGTTATTTCCCTTTCAGTCATTTTTCTTCTGTCTGACTGAATGATGTCTTTCAATGACATCATAAGCAGCAGTGCTGAAATCACTGATTTCATTTTGAGGTAACCTCTGTTTTCTCAGCTTACCTTCCTGCTGTATTCTGCAGCGTGCTTTGTGCATGGAGGTAGCACCAGTATTCTTCCAGGGGGGTTCAAGTGAAATGACAAAACGTTTCTGTTTGCCTGAAGCAGCCACATTTCCTCTTTCCATAGAACCTAAGTTTGTTATTTTTCCAAAACTAAACTCCTATTTGAATTATCTATTAAATTGTTCCAGATGCAGTTTTGCTTTGCTGACAACAGCTGTCTGTTCTGGAAACAACACTATTGGTATCTAATTAGAGCTTACATTGTGAGAACTGTGTCTAGACTTCATAGGAGATGATATGATTTCTGCAGAAATAGAAACAGCCCCAGAGGATATTCACAGTGCTCCAGAGGACCTGCAGAACAGCAGACATGATTTCACCTCATCCAGTTATTGAGATTAAATGGAAAATCACAAAAATTACAAATTCTGGAGTCTACAGGCCCTGGCTGGGCTATGGGCTGTTTCTCAAGGGTTCTGCCATGGCAGCTTTCCTGAGGGACCTCTGACAGTGCTCACCCCAGTGACCAGAAACCAGGCAGGATCCTGTGCTCCCGGCTGTCTCCTCCCCATCTTAGTGTCCCTCCAGTCTCTATGAAGAGCAAACTCCATGAAAAGCAAAAGAAGAGTGGAGCCCAACTTCCAGCTTGTTTGGGGATGGGTCTCCCCTGACAGCTCATTCCTGCCAGTGCTGGCACCCTCCAGAGCACTGCAACCCTGGTTTGCTCAGCCCATGTAAATGAGGAGTTGCTTTTATCAGAGCTGGTGGTTCTCTGCGTGGAGCTGATGTGCTCCATTTGTGCTGTGTCATGAGGAGTCCCTTCAAGCGAGGGCTGAAGGAGCAGCCACTGCCCGTTCTCACGTGCTGCTTTATCTGTGGAGGGCCGAGGCTGGTCGTTGCGTGTAGGTATTCACAGAAACAAGACATGTTGGCCCTGGGAAAAGCGTATTATAAAGTGAATATATTTGGGGTTTACTTCGCCGGACTCATTCACTTTCGTGTCATCCATCTCCTTTCTTTTTGGAAATGAATCTGCTAAAATAACTCTATTCTGATGACGGCTTGTTTCATATAGATCTATAGGGAGCAAGGCCCTTTTATGAAAATCCTTTTGAATATTTTAATTTGAATGAAATTCATATTTAAAACTTTCTCCTTAGCTAAAATGTAAATTCAGATGCTAAACTGGTCCAAGCTGTCTGCCGCATATGCTTTCTCATCGAACTGTCTTGACAACCCTTGTTAACATTTACATAAACTGTACAGGCTAATAATAATGACAATGATGGAATTAGCTCGTTACTATCTTATTTTTGTTATAGAATTTTCATCTCTGTAGGAAGGAGAGCCACTATATCTTTTGCATTACTCAATGACTCTGCTTTGCTATTATTAGTTATTTGTATGCATTTGTTTCTCGAGATAACACAGAAAAGCGTGCTGGTTTCCTTGCAGGGTATCTAGACAGCTATCTGTTGTGCTTGTCATCTAAATTATGATATCATTATTAAATGATATTTTAGCATGTTTGAATGAGTTTCCTCTGAAATGTATTCAGTACCGAATCTGGTTGGCAGTAATTTGCAAATTAATTGTGGACAACATGATTGTGCATCTCATCTGCCTTGTATAAATCCTTTAGAAGTCGTGCCATGGACTTGTGCAGAGAAGTTAGTGAGTTGGTGTTGAGCTGCTGAGGAGGGATGCAACAGGTTAGAGAGTGTGTCCGGGTGGGATGTGACAACAACCTTCATTGTCCTGACTGTTTTCAGTTCCACAGGTGTCTTTGCTCTTTCATAAGATCATAGAATCAATTGGGTTGGAAAAGACCTTTAAGATGTGTAAGTTTGGTGCTTAATATATTTATGTGTTTTTCTGTATTAACGTGCAGGGGTTTTCCTTCTGCTTCTTGTATCAGTAGCACATAAAGGCACAAATATAGGTAATTTAATCTTCTATAGTCTCTAGTTTGAGTGTGAACTGCTTGAAATGTCTGCAATGGTGTTTATGAACATTTTGAAATAAAGAAGGGACTGTGATGGTCAACTCATGTACAAGAAATTTCAAATGGCTGTAGGAGATATATGTATATTCGCACGCTCAAGAACACAGTTTTACCATGTAAAATGATTTTTGAGCTGGTTTTTACTACCTATTTAGGAGTTTGACATGGGTAATAACAGCAGAGAGTTCTGAGAAAAACCAATCCACCCCCCTCACTAAAAAGCTGGTTTGACTTCAGTTTTCATTTCTCTTGTAAATTGATTCTTTTTTAACTAATGTGGGGGAGAAGCCATGTGACTGCCTGCAGCTTGGAATATCTGGTTTATAATTAGAGCTTTTAAATTGCAGCAAAAAGGAGAAATTCCCTTTAATTTTAAACTGTATTTTTATGTGTTGGGATGAAAAATCAGCGGTGCCAAAGCACAGGATTATAGCAATACATAACTGGTAGCACGAGATGGTGTTGTCATGGAGAGACTTAGGAAAAACACGCTGCAAAACTCCACCAGCCCTTTTGAATGATGGGAAAGGGATTGTCATGCCATAAATCATCACATACTGTAGTGACTGGCTTTGGTTTGTGCTTTCAAGGTTGTATTGGCCACGCTGAGTCTTGTGCTCTTTGCTTTTGTTGAGGACCTTCAAAATCTGCAGCCAGGAGCTGGGTTGAGCTCACTCCTCATGCCCTGTGTTGGTGTTTCCAACTGGTTCCTTCCTACGAGTCTACTCCTCTTTCACATGCCTTGGCACAAGCCTACGTGGATCCAAGACAAAATGCTGCCATTACATAAGGAATGTGACTTGCAGAGTGCACAAGTGGTGTGTGGGTGAAGCACATCTCGGGGAGAGCGGAGCGATGGGCTGTGTAAAAATAGGCACTGCGGTACGTGCCAAGATGAGTAAGTTACATTGTCGAGTGAACAACTAAACCTAAACCCCCTTCTCCTGCCCACTTTCCTCCCCCAGCTTCTAATAACTGTAATCCAATCAAATAAATGACAAGAGCTGAAAGGAAGTAGAAGCTGGTTTAATTTCTGTCACTTGTCAAATGTTCACTCACTTTGCCCACTGTGAATTGCATTAAAGATCGGTCACTTTTTTGGATCTGTCAAAATGGAGAACCAGTAAGCATTGGTCAGTTCTCTGTGTGTGTATTTTTATATGTGTATATATATACACACATACATGCATAAAAATCTACACGAAGGACTGTGCTTCGTTGGCTTATTTAAGGATCACCCAACTGTTTTTAAAACTCCGTCAAACAGCAAACAGGGTGGAGGTTGTGAATAGAATGGGGTAACTGTGATGGATTAGTGACAAAATGGGAATTTGATTAGTCATTTTATATTAGCTGTAATTATGGAACGTTACCGCAAATAAATCATATACACTGGGATATACCGGAAGGGGATGTTGTTGATTGCAGCTGACATTTAGAGAGTAAGCTCCTATTGAAATCATACGAAAGGTAATTCTAAATCTTACGTCTTTCTCAGAGTTAGGGATTTATGATCAAAACATGAAACTAGTTTATCACTGCTACAGCTGTGATGCAGTTTAATTCTGCAGTGTTGGAAAGACAGCTCTATATGTAAGAGCTTAAGTTTGAAAGTGTTTCTGCTTGTGCATTGACGTGGACAGCCACCAAGCCAGACTTTCAGATACTTGCAGGGCTTTCAGGTGCCAATAGCTATCTCTTAATATTGCACTGTTTGTCAAAATGTCTTTGAAAATCCAATCTGTAGGGACTTCCATCTTGTATAACTCTAGAAACCATCGGTCTGTGGTTCAGCTTTGGGATTTGGAGCATATATTTTCTGTATACATTTGACTTAAAGCCAAAGGAGAGCTGAAACTTTGCAAAGCAGCTGCTGTATTCCCAGCCAGCTTTAGCTTAGCTTTGGACTTTGTAAATAGAAAGAGGCTCCTGTGTGCCAGGCCTTACCATTATGAGTTTGGGTTGACTGGGAGAAGTTCGTGGTGCTAGGAAGGGGGCGAGGGGCTTGTTTTATTCCTTAAAAAGGGTGGTTTGCTGGGATGGGTAACACCATCCCATTAATGTGCCTCAAGTCCTGGGCAGCCCAGGGAAAACCTCATACTGGATATGTGTGAAGAGTGGTTTTACATTGCCTTAGCAGCTGCCAATGGATGCTTGAGGCAGTTGAGCAACACCCACCTCGATTTACAACTCTGCTTTGCTTGGTATTTCAGAGAAGGGCCAGCAGACTTGGGGAGAACAGGGGAATTGGCAGGTCTGAGCTTTCAGCTGCTTGTGAGATGTCCCCACCTAAGGAACAACTTTGAGACATACAATAAAGGGATGTGTAATGTGGCCACTTTGGGAAAAGACTGTGCTTTGCTGAGCTGCCTCTTTCCTCTGGTGCTCTACGACCTGCAGTGTTGGTGCTGTGATGGGTGAGCAATTTTTCTGTAGCAATTAGAGAAATCTGCTATTTACTAATTAGAAGTGCAATAGTGAACGTTTTTCCTGAGAGATATGTCAGTACAGGTTAATTGTGCTCAACAGGCTTGTGTGTGATTACATACATCACAAATTATTTAAAAGGATGACTGTGATTTGATGAGCTTGACTATTGAACGTCGTGGGGGAGAGAGGAAGACTTTCAGTGGTTGGTTTGGCATAAAGAAGCTTAACTCTAATGCTCTGCCGTTCATGGTCTCTGTTTGCAAAGTGAGGGTGAGTGGTCCAACACTTAAAATCTTTGAGATCTAGGAAAATGGCTTTTGACATCATAAAACCTTAGCCTGGGGGGGGATAAAAGGCTGCATGAAAGCAAATACAGGAGTCAGTTAACCTGTTATGTGCAGGTTATCTCACGTGTGACATAACTTACACTTGACTTCTTATTGTAAATATTGTGGTCGTATTGGGATGCATTTTTTCTCCTCTCAGTGCTGCTTTGGTCAGAAGCACATAACTGACTCATTCCTGCATCTGGGTATTGACGTCATTGTGATGCAGTTTTCATTTCTAGCATGAATGTTCAAGCCTCTCTGGTAGGGAATTTAAAAGGAATACATGGTGCCATTTATTATTAATGAGAAGTAAATGAACTAGAAAAATGACATTCGTGGGCTTTCCAACTCATTCTCCATTGCACTGAACATATTGGACATCAGAGCCTGTCAACACAGTCATCTGAAAATGTCTCCTTCAGTATTTTGCTCCTAAGAGCCTGAATTATTCATCAGAGATTTTACTATGTTAACATATTCTTGTGATCACATTGAATTTGATTCCTGTGCATGAAAAAGTGCTGTTTGCATAAAAGCAGATAAATGTAGTAATGCTTTATCAGCCACCCTTCTAAATCCATCGTAGCAAGTCAGAGCAGAAAGAAGCACAAAGTAATGTCAGCTCATGTAAAATTCAAGTGTTTGTAATAGCCGAGGTGATCATGGAGCACTAGTGAAGAAGTTTCTAGTTCTTGGGTGAGCAGAAAGAAGTAACAGATGTCTGGATTTAGGCAGCTGAAGTGTTTTAGTCTGTGGGATGAGGGGTCTGCAGCAGGATGCCCTCCATGCTCAGGTCCACGTGTGCAGTGCATGGCACAGCACTATGGCACAGGTAGTCAGGAATGCCCTGGGCAACATGGAATACTTTGGAGCACAACAGGAAGTGGTGAGGGCCTGGAGTTCTGGTCAGTTACTGCTTGGGAAAAGGGGCGGGGAGCGTTATTTTCTAGTGGGGTTTTGTTGGTTTTGGGGTTTTTTTTGTGGGTTTTTGGGTTTGTGGTTTTTTGTTTGGTTTTGTTTTTCTGAGGCTGTCAGAGGCAAAGGGGATGTGTTGAGTACAAATTGTCTGACACCACAGGGTGCCAGGGATGTCTCTTGTCCACCTGTCCCTCCCCTGATCAATTCTAAAGGCCTCTGCAGTTGGCTGTATGAATCTCCCTGTAAACCTGACGTCCTGGTCTAGTTCACAGCTGGATTTCCTTGGCTGCCCAGGAGCCATGGGCAGGGGATGCTGCTGTTTCCCCATCCAGAGGCAGTGGCTGAGCCCAGCCAGAGCTGTCAGCAGGAGCCCCCAGAAGCTGAACAAAACTGAACTGTCCAGCGTTCTCCAGGGTGAGCAGTGGCCTTTCCCGCTAACCCTCACTGGTCTAAACAAGGGACAAGCAGGGTAATTGTCATTTTATTATCTGTTTTGAAAACTTTTTATTACTCTCTTGCCACTCAGCAAGCATCGCTCTTGATCTGTGTGTTGGAAACAGAGATACAAGAAGCATTAGAGGTGTTTTCATACCGAAAGTACTGCAATTCAGGTCAGAATATTAAAGGAAAAACTATTTTAGAATTTGCTGCCTGGGATACGTGAGTATTTTTGTAACAGGAACATTTATGCAAAACCAACTGAACTTCAAATATTCGTATTTGGTGGATGTGAAATTCGGCATGGATATTTGATTATTGTTGGGAACGAGGTGCTGGATTGTGCTGACTGCTAATGACTGCATTGCTATTGCGACTCATTGGTAACAAAATCATGCCAGGACTGCATTGCTAAGAGTTTGACTGCTGCACATTTGCACCCAAATGGGCTGCAAATGCAGTCCTGCGCAAAGGAGTTAAAAAGTAATGCTGCATCTGGCACCTTTCTGCACTACTCCTACCTGTTTCGGAGGCAGCAAAAAAGCTGACTTCAGGAACAGAATAATCACTGCTAATTATGGCTTAAACCTGCGGAACCTTTGGTGTTCTGGGGTTTAGCTTTGAACAGACTATTTTTAAAAAGCCCTCAATGTGTCTGAAGTTACTGTTTTTAGCACATGTTCATGGGGCTTTGAGAGCTGTACACAGACCATGAATGGATGTGAGGTAAAAGAGGTGGAGAAAAGGCTACAGCAGATTTCATAACACCGTTTGGTGAGGAAAGGAGGCAGTGGGCAGTAATGGAGCCTCTGTGTCAAGTAGGAGCATCAGAGTTCGAGCCCTCTGTGGTGTGAATTCTGCCATAGTACGGCAATTCTCAAACAAAGCAGCCTCCCCCCTGTATGCTTTGGGTGTGAATATCACCTCTGTCAGGCATGGCCCATCCCTGGCAGGGTTCAAGGCCAGGTTGGACACAGGGGCTTGGAGCAACCTGCTCTAGTGCAGGGTGTCCCTGCCCGTGGTAGGGGTTGGAGCTGGATGAGCTTTGAGGTCCCTTCAACACAAACAAGTCTGGGGTTCTGTGAAGTCCTGCATTAGGTTTTGGGGTGGGTTTTTTCTTTTATATATTGATTTAAACTAGAAGTTTAATATATAACAAGTGGATAATGTGTTCTAGGTATATATTGTTATGCTGAAATATGATTGAGAACTGCAGTGTGATGCATAAAGTTTATTGAAAGTAGCCACATAATTGTCCTGAAGATTGTACTGAAATAGCTCCGCAGTTTCCTTATCACTTCTGTAGGCAGATCTCTGATCTCAAGAACCAAGTGAGTGCTATTTGGGAAGAAAATATTCTAAATGCTTTCCTTTTTGTGAATTACACGGGGATAAAAGAGGAAAACTTCCCTAGTGAGTCAAAGGATATTTCTCAGGTATTCCAGGGCTTGGATTTCTTGCAGCTTAAAATAGAACTTTGAGAGTTTTTCACCTTAATAAAATGCTGGGTTTCTAAAAAATGAAAGATTCCTTATCCCATGTATTCTGACAGCTTTCTTGTAGGGTGATTTTTGTCCAAACTATGTATTTTCAGCCCCTTGTGTAAATGTCTGCCAGACCTCTTGTGCAAATCCATGGTACAGGTTTGGGTAGTGTGGGTCTGGGGTCCTGTTTCTGCTCCCTCCTGGCTCCTTGCCCCTCCTCACTGGCCGAGCATGAAACTGAGAAGTCCTTGACCAGGATAAGTGCTACTGAGCAACAACTGAACCATGGGCGTGTTACAAGCATTATTCTTCAGGGCAAAGCCCAGCCACAGCACTGCACAGCTACCAGGAAGGAAATGAGCTGTTAGAGCTGAACCCAGCACAGACACCTACTAAAGCTTCTGCAGGTAGTTCTGTCTGCTTGGTTGGGTTGTTTGATTCTCGGTTTTAGGTTTGTTTTCCTTGGCACTTGATATGCTGCCAATAAGAGGGGCCAGCAAGCTGCTGAGGTCTGCAGCATGATGTTGGCAGATTGCCTTGGTACAGGTTGAAAAGCCTTGAACTCCGCTCTACACCTCTCAGGACAGTCAACCTCTTACCTCTGTACACGGTTCAGTGAGAAATAGTTGGGGAATTTGCCTAAAGCTCCAAGCCATGAGAAAGCTTCATTGGGCAAGGTCATCTCACGTGTGTAGGGAAGGAGATGGCTCAGACAGTAGCCAAGGACAACTGCAAGTCTAATCCTGGTTCTGACTAAAGACAAAGTTTTCCTTCCATGGTTACTTTTTTTCTGCACTAAAAGACCTGTTTGCTGATGTCTCTGGAACGTTTCATAAATATCCATTGCATTCATGTGATCTGGTGGGTTTGGGGGAGAAAAATTCTTAAAAGCTTTATGTTTTTATTCACAACCTCCTCTACAGAAAGATGCTTTCTGCTACCTTTTGTTTTAGGGCAAAAGGAAGGGAATAATCATTGCATATTGAATTGAAATAAGCTGAGAGGGGAAGACAAGCCCTCTGGGAGTCTTTAGTTCAGCTGTTTAGGACTCTCATCCATGTTACCACCAGGACCACAGGGCGCTGGCCATGAAGGTTCCATCAGTCATTTCCCCAAGCCCCTACATCTGACTTAACACAAGATATGCAGAGGTAATGGCAGAATTTCCCACTACGCTGGGAACATTTAGCCCCCATTTTCCTCCGAAGCTCTCCAAGCAGTGGGTGATGATTTACCTGGGATGTGCTGGTCAGTACAACTGCACGTGCATTTTGGCTGACTTTTCCAGTGCTGCTAGCTTTGTAATCTGGGGGGAATTCAAAAGCTAGGGCAGGCTGTTTGTAACAACCCCGCGGAGCTCCAGATGCTGTTGTTCATTTCAGTGTAAGATGGAATCTTTGGAAGGTTCTTAGGAAGTATATCTGGGAGTTCAGAGCTGGTAAAAAAGGAGCAGGAAAGGAGAGGGCAGGGAGCTGCAAGGCCATTTGATTGTGCTATAGGCTTTAATATCTCCCTGATCTTATTTCAGATGCTTGACTCATACTTTGCTTGCTCAGCTAATAGTGCACAAAGTGATCATTAATCAAAGTAAATAATGTAGCCATAGCAGGAAACATAAGGCACCGAATGCAGAGAAAGTCTGCATTGATTCCAAGGAATCTGGAACAGATGGGTGTCATCACTGCAATGTGAATGGGTAAGATTTCGGGTTCAAGCTTAGTTTTACAATTGACCTGAGCTGCAGTAATGGTGTGTGAGCCCTTAGCCTCTGGTAAATGCTGCTGGTTTTTAAAGGCAACTTTAACTCTTCTCTCTTTACTGCAAGGCAAAACCCTGTGGTCCCACAGCTGCTGCTAGCCAGCCCCTGGTGTGCTGCAGGGTGTGGAGCTGGTGGCTGCAGTGGATGTGTGAAGGGTTCCCAGGAGGAGTCTGTGTGGCGAAGCCTGGGAAAGGGCCGTGCTATCACACAGGGTCTGCACTTGGTGGTTTCACCAGGTCATGTCACGCTGATAGGAGAGTATGAGTGAGGAATGGGATGAGGTGATGGTGCATGTAACACTTTGTACCGATGCATGAGTTTTGTTTGTTGTCTTTGGGGGCTGCACCAGGAACAAGCCATTTGAAGATGAGAAAGTGCTAATTAGCAGGCGGCATGGAAATAGAGGTGCAGGCAGGCAGGCTGGGTGCAGTACCAGGGCGGGCACTGCGGTACCAGCAACCAGGGAGGAGGAGGAAGCCCTGCTAAGCCAGCAAGAGATGCTCCACGCTTGAGCTCAGAGCGTTGGCACCTTCTCAAAGAAAGCCTGCTTTGCCTCAATAGCAGCAGTTCTCACTTCGCCACAGAGAGCAGGGCTGTGAGCTCGCTGCTTTAGCACTGGAGGAGGGCTGTTCCGTGTGTGTGTTCTCTGTCAGTGCTTTCTCATTTTCTCTCTTTACAACTTTGGGGAAAAAGAAAAGTTTGAAGTGATGTGGGTTTCTTGACTGGTTATGGAGCTGGTGGGAGATGGCAGCTGCTGGGCACTCCTCACTCGAAGATCTGGTGATTCATAGGCTGGGGATACTGGGATGTTGTAACTCTCCAGCTCCAGGGTAGGAAGCAGATAGTCCAGTCAGACTATACGGGCTGGCACGAGAGCTGGCATTGCAGTGAGGAGAGCAAGGCAGTGAATGCTGGTGATGGGTGATAGGTAGGAAAGCTCTGGTTTTGTGGTAAGCTCAGTACCAAGTGGCTTTATGGCATACTTGGGTTTAAACCCAGAATCAGCAAAATCCAAGCACTTGGGGTCATAAAGTAGTTTATGTTGGACAGGATCTCTGGATGTCTCTGGTCCAACCGCTTGCTGCAAACAGGATGAGATTCAGATGACCCCTCTCGAGGCTCAGTCCAGTTGAATTTTGGACTATGTCCAAGGCCAGAGAGTTTCATCCTTCATGTTTTCATGTTTATATTGTATAGATAAAGAATCTTTCCTCACTTTGCCCAATTATGGAAGTGACAGCATGATTACAGCATGTGATTGCACACAAACATCAAAGTAACACAGGTAGGATCTGATTATAAAGAAGCAGCTTAACTGGGAAGCTGCCTAAGTCAGTGTCATTTTAGTGCCTCAGGACTAGTAGAGTTAACTGGTGCACCTTGTGAAGAGAGCTGATGAGCTGGACGAGGCCCGTGTAAAGAAGTTTAATTCTCCATTCAAGATTTCTCATCTTCAGTGGTGAGGTCGGTGCCCAAGAACCGTGTTGATGTGAGGAAGAGTGGGTGTTGGATCAAACACTTGGGTACCAAAGAGACCATGCGCAAGCAATGGAATACAAGGAAACCTGGGCCTTCTTCGATCCTCTTTTTGTACTCATCAGAACAAATGACTTTGCTAACTCTTCCCCTGCGTTAGCCTGATGTGTTTTTAGAAGCATACACGTACTTGACAAGAATTCCTTTTCCAGGAAAGGAAATTCTTACCCTTCTGAAGAGGCATCATTGTGGGATCTGTGAGGAATGCAAGAGGCTTGGGAAGAGTTACACTTATTATAACCGTGTGCTCATCCTGACAAGTGTTTGGAACGTTTCTGTGACCTTTTGCTGTCCAGAAATGTTGCAGATCTGCCCATCAAAGATAATCTCTTGTAACACCCCACAGCACCACAGAGTCTTGAAGTCTGATAATCCAAAATTGCCTTGTCAGCTGGCACTCCAGTTGGTGCGGGGTGGTGAGCCTCTAACAGTTGGCCTCCTGCAAGGCATTTCAATTAGGTGCATCATGGTCATTTCAGGATCTATGGATATTGTGTTTGCACGTTGTGTTGCATGGCATCTTCGTTTAGAGGAAGCTGTATCCCCATTGCAGTTTGTCCCTAACTGTGTCAGACTGAACAAGTTCTGGTGATGAAGGCACGAGGCTGGGAGCTGTGATTTGGGTGATCAGCGCCTCTGAGCCTGGTGCTGTGCTGTGCTTTTTTGTCTAAGATTTGTGTTATGTGTTTGATTTATTATGTGTTGTCCTGGCACAGGGTGCCTAGAGAAGCTGTGGCTGCCCCAGCTGGAATGAGCTTTAATTGGAACTGGATGAGCTTTAAGGTCCCTTCCAACCCAAACCAGTGTATGTTCTATGAGGCAGCAGCATTGATAAAAACAGTTTCAGCCTTCAGCACATGCAACTGCAAGAAGGCCTGTCCTTGCCTTGGCAGTAGAGAAGTGCTGTGAGGCTGCTCTGAGAGCAGCATCATTCACATGCAAATGCTCTTGCCTCACCAACCTGCTGTACTGCAGCTCATCACTGAAGTAGGTGTAGCAAAGAATGTTGGCATTCCCTGTGTTAGTTATCTCAGTGGAAATTTGAAAACTGTGTAGGTAGAGGTAATGGTGCTACCAGGCCATGGGAATCCGGTGGGTAATGCACTGAGGAGGGATGTGTAAGGACTGGTTTCTAAATACTGGGCCTGAGAAAGTGTCAGTATTAAATCACTTGTGACACAGACTCCCCAGGTGCAGTGTAGCACAGCCCTTCGTTTTAAAGAGTATGACCAAGTAGACAGAAGAAATGGATGGGTGGCATCTCTCCAAGTACAGAGAGAAGATCTCAGGATCTGATGGAGCTGTAAGGAGGTTGCTTTGGTGCCACAGACAAAGCTTGCGCAGGCTTCAGAGAGGGGGGCTCTGATTGCAGATGGGTGTTTGCCTTCTCCTCCAGTCACTTCAAAAGGAATTGGTGAGTGTAGTTGTGAGGTTGACAATGTGTTGGTGAAAGGAACAGTAAGAGGAGGGCAATAGTAGTAAGTAGGTAGGAATGGAACAAGTTCTGAGATCAAGGGTGGTGTTCATGTGCCAGCCTGTCAGATTAATCCAGAGACAAAAGCTAACAGAGAGCACTGAAAAGCAGATTGTGTTAAGTCATCTGAACTGTTCTGGTGTATATGGTGCCATGCAAAGTGACTTTGGAAGTAATGTAAGTTTCCACTGTGCATACAGAGGTCCTGAAGATAGCACAAAAATACTTGAGCAGATTTGCTTAAACTGAAAGTTCTCCCTCCTCTGAGAGCTCCTTTAGTTGTTGTGGTTGGAAATAAATCACATTTCTGTGCATTCTGACTTCCTTGGGCATTATGGGAGATTACAAACTACTTCATATGCAGGGTGAAATTTCACATGTGGGTGTATGGAGCCCTCACATACATTTTGCAGCTATTTGCTTTCTCGCTTACCTCATCTGTGTGTGACCCATCCCCAGCAGTGGAACTCGACATGCTCTGCAGATTTCCTGCAGGCTCCGGCTTGCTGGGAGGATCTCTCTTCATTAAACTGTAAATATGTGGGTGCTGTCACCCAGCTTCTCTGCAGTAGCCGCTAATGCTGCAAACACCCCTTGGGGCTCTTTGGTCCCAAACCACTTGGCGACTCTTGCGCATCTGATGGCAGCTGTAGTTTGACCCAACCGACCAAAGCAAGGAGGCCAGCCAGAAGTAACAGGCGATAGCCGTGTGCGTCCAGCACGAGCCCGGCTCTCCTGTTTGCAGAGGTTATTTAGTCACCCGTTTGCAAAACAGCCCAAGGATAAAAACAAGCACCAGCAGAGCTTTATGATTTTAATCCAAATGCTTTAAACTGGGGAGGTGCCTGAGCAGTTGTCTTCTGGGGAGAAGCAAGCACCCAGATTTGTAATTGGTGTATTTCCTTTCATGGAGGTTTAGAAACAATACTGTATATTGAATCCCATTCTTCTTTACATCCCTAGTATTAAGCGCATTACTGACACAACTGAGGGGCATAGGGTTTGCCTTGCCTGGGAAAGAAAAACATGATTGGCATTTATCACTGACTGGTAAGTTACGTGGCTAAAGTCAATCTGCAGCAGCAGCAGAGATTGTTTTATAATGCTCTTCCTCAGTAAATGACATTATAGAATTTCCTCGATTATTCATCTTTCTGGGTTTGAAAAGTTCTGATTTATTTTGGAAGCCGGGTGGTAATGAGCTTGCAGGCAGCTTATCATGTCACTTCCAGCGGGTGCAGACTTGGCGCTGTGGTTGTATTTTTGCTCTGATAGCGATTGTTTGCTTTATGCTTTACCAAGCATTACAGTAAAAAAATACATTTCATGGTAATTCGGAGCCCGCCTGAGCTCCACTGGAGGGGAGATGAGTTTAGGGGTATCTTATCTATCAACATGCCCCTTTATGAAACCCTTGCAGTGGGAGATAGCAGTGGCTCTGCATCTGCCATGCATGACTATATGATGATGAATTCTCATCAGTGGCAAAGGAATCATCTTCATAGAATCACAGCATAGTTTGTGTTGAAGGGACCTTAAAGCTCCTCCAGCTCCAATCCCTGCCACGGGCAGGGACACCTTCCACTAGAGTAGGATGCTCCAAGCCCCTGTGTCCAACCTGGCCTTGAACACTGCCAGGGATGGGGCAGCCACAGCTTCTCTGGGCAC
>JANHGB010053370.1:0-14605 GCA_026283785.1 Coracopsis vasa
CGCGCACCCGCCGAGCCGGGGGGCAGCGCCCCGCTCCCCCGCCATGGCCGACCCGGCCGTCAACGCGCACCTCGAGGGCATCATCTCCGACTTCGAAGGTGGGTGCCCCCGCGATGGATGGAGGGGCGGGGAGGTTAAGTTTGATCTGGGGCTAAACCGGGGGAAGTTGCCGCTGGGCAGCGCGGAGCCGTCCGCGCCCCTCGCAGGCACCGCGCCGGGCTGAGCTCGGTCCCCCGGGATCAGCTGCTTCTCCCCCACCGCTGCTGCCGGTCCCGGTGCCGGGGGGTCTGGGACCGGTGTTGTCGGTGCCGTCACCGGGCTACAGTGCCTTTTGTTCCGAGCAGCCGTACCCGGGTGTTATCTGCTAAGGCAGGATCTCACGGGATGTTTTTTCCTTTCCTGCCTTTCCCAAGTTGGTTTATGCCGATTTTTAGCTGTAAGCACAAGCCTGACAAGACTAAAAATCTGTGAAACCCCAGGCACTGGCCTTCTGTTGACTCCCAGATTTTGGGTGCAGACACAGCCCGGGAGTAGCTGGGAGGCAGATAGTGAACCCAAGTTTCCAATATGTCCATAGCGGGAGCTGCCCGCCCTCGAAAGCTTCGCAGTTGTCCCGTGGCAGAGCTCCAGTTGCCCGACAGCGTTGCCTCCTCTTGGAGTGTGGACGCGGATGCCTTCTCCCTGGGTGCCTGGGGCTCTTGCCCTGTTTGCTGGCTTTTTCAGGCAAGAAAATAAGCTCGCGGAGAAGCGCGCTGCTGCCAGATGGGTATGGGAGTGAGAGACAGGCAGAAGGAAGGGGGAGGCTGTGTCTGAAGCAGGCGCTGAGAGATCGGCTCTGGGGAGCTCATCTTCCTGAGCAGAGCTCTGGAAGAGCAGCCCCGTTCCTGCGCACTCACATCCTGGCAGCGACCCAAAGTGAGCTTCGTGCAGCGGTTTCTAGAGAAAAAACAACCAAGAAGTAGTGGAGCTCTGGGGGCCGTGATGGGAGCTTATCCAGGGGCTGCGTGGGGATGGCGAATGGCTACGGGCTGGGATAGCTTCACCGCCTCCTGGTGAAGCCAGCCCTGCCTTTGAGAAGCAGCACCGTGGTGTTTTTCCTCTTGGTAGCTGAGGAAGCTGAGAGCACAAGAGTTCCTCTTCCAGGTCAGGCAGGAAACGAGTGGCAGAGCTGGGGTCCCTGCAGCCCTTGTTGGAAGGTTTAGCCACATTCCTGGCCTCTTTTTTCCAGCCCTTGGGCTTTCTTCAGCTAAAGTTGGGAGTGGGTGACTTAGCAGGAGGGTGAGGAAAGTCACGTCCCTTAGAATGATTTGGACTAACAAGTGTCAGGAAACAGAGAGTGACCCGAATACACCATCAGTTTGGCACTCGGGGTTCAACGACGCCTTTGTAACTGTCCTGTGGGCACTCTGATGCTTCCCCACCACAGGGCTCCCCAGTGCTGATGTAATTACAGCCTTTCCTCTCCCTGCTCCAATTGCATTTAAATCTCAGAAGAATGAGTAATTCCCTACTTGGATACGATAAAGGCTTTGCTGTGAGCCCTGGGGCTGCTTGTTGGGGCTGTGTGTGCTCCTCGGTGGCACCGAGCTCTCTGCAGTGCCATTTTTCTCCATCCATGGAGCACTTTACAGTTCCTGCCTGTGCAGAGGGAGAGGCTGGGGAAAACTCTGTGCATCTGCAGCCAAAAGGTCTGGCCTTGCCCTTGAGCAGGGGTCTGGGCTACTGTTTCACAATTCAATCAGTTTTCTGGGTTGCAGAGCGGCTTCCTAAGAACAAGGGAATTAATTCCCAGCCTGTAAGGCAGGAGATGCAGTGTTCATGTCTGCTGGGTGGGTGTCTCGGCCCCAGGCAGCCCGTGGCCAAGCCGGAAAGATGAGGCAAAAATACCACGGAGCAGAAACACCAGATCACCCAGCAGGCAGAGCCCTCTTTGTTCCTGCCGCTCACACACTGCCTGCCCTTCCGAACCGCCCTGGTTGTTCCTGCCTGCTTTCCTCACAGCATTGGTGCCTGGCATGGGACACACAGTTTTCTTGTCCTTGCAGGGAGTTGCAGGCTCGGCTGTGGGCTGCTGGTGTGGGAGCTGCCAGCCCCCGTGAGTCGGAGGAGGATGCAAGTGCTCTTTGAGAGGGGAAAAGGAGTGCAAGATACAGTTTAGTTTCCAAATCAAAGCAACATGTGAGAGGGAAACACAGCACAGCAAAGTACATTCTTCCTTGTGCCTGATGATGGATACCGTCACTCCGGGAAACAGAACGTGTGTCCACCTTTCACCATGCAGCAGGTCCTGCAGGAAGGGCACTAATTCTGCTGTTTGACTGGCAAAAGCTTTCTCATCTCTAACGGGGGGAGCGTTGTTAGGTCTGTGGTCTGCCAGGATTTACAGAACATAATAGTTCTGCCCCATGGCTATTGATTTTGGCAGGGTTTGGAAGCGTGCACTGGCAGCACTTCCCAAGCTCACCTCTGTCTTGGAAGGGACTGTTGGTTGCTCAGCTCCCCACAGTCTCAGACACAGATCACTGAGCTGCAGGGAAGGGAATGTGTAGCAGTAAATGGGGATACTTGTGCAGTGTGTTAATATTGTGTGAACACCAAACCATCCTGACCCTGTTCATGTTGGGTGATGCTCAAGTGTCAGTGACTGCAGAGAGAGGTGGATGTTTCTGTTCACAGCTTTGGTTGGGTGTGATGATACCTAAAGATATCTCCAAAACACGGTACTCATCTTCCTGCTAAGGATTTAGAACACTGTGCACTCATGGTCTACTGTCTGGTAGTAAGACAGAAGAGAGATGCTCCAGTCCCTCATCCTGGTGCGGTGTGGCTGCTGCTAAGCAGAGTCCAAGGGGTAACCGAGGTGCATTTTTGCTCTCGGTTGCTACTGATGAGCTGGCAGCAGTGATGCTGAGCACTGCTTGCCTTTGCCAATGCTGTCAGTCAACACCAGATTCATCTCCTTGTAATGTTGAAAATACAAATGTCACAGTAGGTGCAAGCTGCGAGTGCTGGTAAATGCTAAGGGAGGCTGTGAGTGTGTGGAGTGTGCCAAGGGGTTCAGTGTGATGGCCAGAGCTAGAGCCTTGGCGGGGGGGGGACAGGCAGAAACTATGAGACAGCCTTTGCTTAGTGTTATTTTTTTTCTTCCCCACTCTTGGACACTTTCCCTACAGACATCTACTGCTTGCACTGCCTGATGAAGGCTATTGCTAGTATTTCAGCCACAGACTTCTTCCCAATGAGGTCCTGACTCGTGCTAAGTTCTGTGCTGGTCTTAAGGGTCATTGAAGACAAAGAAACATCAGCCAGGTTGTTTTTGGGAGGGGGCTGTGTTAGAAATAGCCTTTTCTATGTGCGTGGTTCTCATGGGCTCGTCCTTAAAATCTACTTGAACAAATGCCAGGGATGTCTGTGGGACACGTGGCCGTGGTGCATCCCCTGTGCTGCTCAGGGCTGCTGTGCCTGCTGCCATGGGGAGCAGCTGCTGCCGCCTGCTAATATTAGCAGGAATGTGCCAGAGGGATGGTCACAATGTTATGTGGGTGATGCGGCTCAAATTCAATGTGGTGAAAAGCCCCAGAGAGGGGATGTGCTCTGTGTTTATGTAAGCATCTCGCTGAATTCAGAGTCTCTCCTGGCTGCTGTGCCAGAGGGTCTGCAGAATGAGTGCTTGCCAGGGCTTACATCCATGGGAATGGGCTGGGAATCTGGGTCCCACTTGTGCAGAGGTTCAGCGCCTGGAAAAGGAAATGCAAAAAGATCTTTCAGGTGATATCTCAGATCATCTGAACCCTCTGAGTGAAGCAAAACTCCTGAATATCAATTGTTGGTTATACTGCAGCTGGTCTCTTCTGGTATTCTTCATCGTCAGCCCAGCATGGGTAGAGCCACTGCCACTCTCCCAGCTGAACGATGTAGAATGCTCTGAGACAGCAAGTCACCTCTGGTATCCTCAATAACGAGCTTTATAGATCCTTCAGCGAGTTTTCTCTCTGTGTCCACTCTTCCTAGTTAAGTTCCTGCATCTGAGACAAAAGGATGGTGTTTTTCTGCCAAATCAGTGCGTGGAGGGAGAGGCAGGAGCCAGGGGAAGGTGCCTGTGGGAAGGCAGGAGTTGTGTCTTTTCCTGTAGAAGTTGTATCTTCCCCTGTAGAACTGGCCTTCAGTAGAGTGGGAAAACCATATCTGCCTGGTTACACCAGCAGGGACCTGCCATTGTGGATTGTTGTTGTTTGGGTTTTTTTCCCTTATGTATATTTAGTTCCTTGGGAATAGCAAGGTTGTGCGGGAGTGGGAAGGGGAAGAACAGGACATGGATCTCTCCATCTGTGTGAGCTGGGCTCTGGGGATGGCCTCTGGCCCTGGTTAGGATGTAGGCTCATCCAAAGGTCTTTGTTTATAGTCATCTTATGCAAGGAGGGCTGGCCTGCATATCCTTGGGGATGGACAACCACTCACTGCAGCAGGGACCAGAGTGTCCCTGGCTCTGTGTCAGCACGGAGGGTTTCCAGTGTTGGCTGGTGTGGATGAGCTCTTGCTGTCCACTGGAGATCAGCCTTGAGCAAAGTGAGCACAGTGCTGTGCTCATCATAAAGAAGCCTTTCAAAAGTGGCTGGGTGGGAAGGGACAGAGAGAGGATGAATCTTGATAGTGGGGCCTGTGCAAGTGCCTGGTGGTAAGTGAAGGTTTGGAGCATGTGCACCATACTGCTCCTTCCAAGTACTCACCAGTCTCTGGGATCTCGGTAGCATCTTTCCCTTAGTAAGAAGCTTACCTAAAATAGAATAATTGTTCTGCTTTACTCTATGCTTCTTGGTGGTTTATGGCAGTAAAGTGAGTAGGGAGCACCTCTAGAACATGTTGGGTCATGCCTAATGGGTTTAAGTGACCATGTCTACATCTCTTGGCCAACTCCTGCCAGCAAACCTGCTGCTGAGAGTCGTGGCACCACCAAGTGACCTGTGGCCTCACTGTCTGGGTGCTGGGTTAGTTTCTGTCCTGCAGCCCTTCCTAGCAGCCCGTTTTCCCAGGAGTCAGGACCCAGACAGCAGCCGCAAAAGCCTGGACTGGGACTTGTCATGAATCCAAAGACAATAATGGAGACTGCAGAGCCCATAATCACTCCAGATATTCATGTTTCTGACTCTGATATTTGATCTTTAAGGCAATGTCTTTCTGCAGGACCATTATGCAGGCTCTTTCCCTCTCCCAGCCTTCCTCCCTCCTTTCTCCTGCTGCAGTGTGCTCTGGCACCTTAGTCTTTAGAGGTGGGACATGGATGCAACAAGCCAAGTGACCCTAAATCGTGGTTAATCTTATTTGAAGCCTGTAAAAATGAGTCGATGGGTCTAAATCCAATTCCCAATGGGAATGTGCCTGTTTGGTGGGGTTCAGGGTCCATCAGGGGAACTTTTTGTGGGACAGGGGTGGGCTGTCATGCCATTCAGCACGGGGCTAGGGTTGTGTCCTGGCCACTTCTCATTTCATACCTGCAGGGTATCATTTGGTCCTGGCACTCCTCTGCTTTACTTATGGAGGCGTCAACAGTATGCACCCATCTGCTGTGCTGCTGCTAGAAAGAACCTCTTCCCTCCCTTACCTGCTGCGCAAATGGTGCTGGTGAGGAGTAGCTCTTGGGCAATGAAGGGGTTTATTGTCACCTTCAACTTATGCAGAGAAGTTGTCCTGAGGTTAATGAGAGCTCTTATCTCCTGCTGGCTCTGACTCAGGCTTTTACAGTGATTGCTTTTGTGAGCTTGCTGGACAGAGCTCAGCACTTGGGTCTCCTGGGGACACTTTCTGAGTGGTGACTCAGGTGCAGGGTCTGTCCAAGCTGGCTCTGGGCTGGTTTGCATGCCAAAAGGTGCCACACCATGGGTGTCAGGGCAGTCTGTCCCCCTGCACCTTCCCAGCGCTGCAGCAGATACCCTGTTGCTGGCACCCAAGTTAGGACAAGTTGGGGTAGGGTACCAACATGTTGTCTGGGTGTAGACATCACCAATGTCAGACAGCCTCCTGTGAGTTGTAGGGCAGGGGACACCATGACTACATTGCTCTGTGCTACCATCCTCCTAGCAATAGAGGCAATGGTTTGAGTAAGCATCACAACATTGTAGAGCCCCTTGCTCCTGGTGAGTTTGGTGCTCTCCAGCTTGTCCCAGCCCTGGGAGTTGTGGCAGGTTAACAGTGAAGGCATCAGCACACAGCATCACACTGGCACCGGTCTGCTGGACTGCTCTGGAAGGGAAGGAGGATGCTGAGGAGTGGGGTTGGGAGTTAGTCTTTCTTTCATCTGATCATTGAAAGTCCCCTTCAACAGAGACACCAGAGCTGGCGGCAGTGGCACCAGCAGTCACCGGACCTGAATGGCTCCTCAGTCCCTCCTTTAGCCAATTTTGCTAATTTACCTTTTTCTGTAGCTTTTTAAGCATCGTGTTGCAACACCACCTCCCAGAGCATCTCCTCAAGCTCAGACTCAATGATTTAATCACCTAGCCACCAGGCTGGTCACTCATCTGAGTCACTCCCCATGTTCCCTGCCTGGGAGCCATGGGAATGGTGTCTTGTTGGTTCCACACCTGGTACAGGGCAGTCTGGGGTCTGCAAGACCATCTGTAACACAACCCTTGCCTTCTGGGTAGTTTGAAGGTGTTTTAGAAATATTAGTGAACCAAACCAAATCTGCAGCCCCCCGGGAGGTGCAGAGGAGATTTATTCTTCTCCTTCCTCCTCCCCATATGAAAGGAAACTGGAGCACAGGCAGGAGGCAAAAGCTGCAGAGAGCCTGTGGCAGAGCCAGTAATGCAATCTGCTGGGCTAGAGACCCGGTATTTGATGTCATTTGCTGTACAATTATGAAATGAATAGAAGGGATGTAAAATAGACTGCTCTGGTCTGCAAGCATTTTGCTGAGGGTTAATGGTTATATAAACCAAAGCGTAATGGAGAATCAAAGCTAAAACCATTCTAGAACTGTATTATAGGGACTGGAAAGCTGGGATTTTGGATTAATCTTAGTGTGGATTGTCTTTTTTTCCACTCTTGGTCCCAACTTTGCTTTTGCATGGTCATTTCTGGTAAATCAGGAGTTTGCTGCATTGGTTTGGTGCTGCTCTGTAGCTTACTGTATGTGAATGAAATACAGGTTGAAAAGCTTTGGTTAATGTCAGAGCCCTGAACTTGCATTTATCCCCAAATTTCCTCCATGGCTCAGCTCCTGGTACTGGTTGCACAGTTCAGGAAGGCACAGCAGATTAGCAGCACATTGCCAGTGTTACCTTCTACATATGATTTGTGTCAGACCATGCAATTCATCTATTGCAACTTCTTCTGAATGCTGTTTGTAAAGTCAGTAAAAGGATTTATTTGAGCATAAACCATTCATAATCTGACCCAAAACAGGGTAGGGGTCATGCTACAACAATGGATTGTCATTATGTATTTATATATGTGTTTATATGTATATATTGCAACAAGGTTGGTTTACCAGTAAAAGAAAGGTGTGAAACCTCCAGGCATAAGCATGTGGAGGGGATCCAGCAACTCTGACTTCTCACTTACTTTGGATGACCAGTAGCTTCAGGAAGGGTGCTTTTAAAGTTCCCTGCCTTCATTTCTCAAGATAGAAGAGGGCAGCTGAATTTCTTGGGCTCTTTTGAAGCTGGTCCTGTACTCACAAAGTCCTGCCAGTATGTGTAGCATCACTTGCTGCCTGCACTGCCAGTGAATTTCCCATCTCAGCCCAATAGTTTTGAGGGGCTCGGTGCAGTTGGGAGCACCTGGTTGTTGAGGATGGGATAGAGATACCCTCCTCTGTCCCTACAGGACCTTTAGGTTTGTATATACACCCTGTAGATACATGAAGAACATCCTACTTGTCCCTGTGCCTGAGCCTTTAGTTCACTACAATGCATCCAGCTCTGTTACAGATGGCGACAGCTATACAGCAGCATCATGGACAGTAGGTTTGAATAAGCCAAGCCCAGGTGGCCCCATGGTAACATGGGCAAACACACTCTGCACTTGAGCCGGGCCAGAAAACTGCCGTGAGCATCCTGCTGCCTGGTGGCAGGGGTCTGGGAAGCTTTAAGGGCTGTGAGCAGTTAATGCTGTGTTGAGTTTCCAAGGGCTTCCTTGAAAGATGAGACCTGCAGCCTCCCCCTCTTTCCTCCCCGGGAACAGGAGGTGACCATCTGGTAGCAGTTTAGAGAAAGGCAGCGCTCTCAAACGGTACCATTGTATGGTGTGAAGTAACGGGGGCCTGGCTGCCCCGCTCCCATAAGGCTCTTATGTAGTGAAAAACCCAAGACCAGCTTTCCGTGCCTAAGCAAGCAAGCAAATGTAACCCTGGGGTCACAGCACCACGTGAGGGGCAGGGGATGCTTAATGGGAAGCAGTTGGGTGCTGTGGCCGTGGTGAAGCCTCAGGCTCTGGTTGTGAAGCAGGTCCCGGAGGAGGCAGCATCCCTCACTGTTTATTTTGGTCTCCTCTCGAGCTCTGTTCATAGAGGTTTCCTTGTATAAAGCATCCCCTTGACTGTTCCTTGGGTATTCCATTTAAAAAGGGAAGAAAGAAGGAGCAGATGTTCCCTCCTTGACCCTTCCTGGGTTCCATGGGGTGCCCGAAACTGCTCTGTGAAGTGGGATGAGCTGTGGTGGATGGCATGCTGTGTAACCCTGCTGCTTCCCACCAGGAGATGTGGAGCCCTTGGGCAGGAGCCAGGGCCTTCCACGGCATCTAGGAACCCCTGGCTTGGCTGGGAACCCCAAGGAGGCAGTCGCCTTCTGGGAGAGGAGCATGTAGATAGGAGGCCTTGGCTGTGAGTCACTTGGTTGTCACTCCTCTGGAAAAATCTTGGCTATTTTATGAGCTACTGGGATGTGAACCAGAGCTCTGCCTTCTCATCCCAGTTTGCAAGATCCCTAAAGGGCAGCATTGACTGGTGGCATGTTACCTGCTGGTGCCTGGCTGAGGGGTGGCTGTGTGGATGCAGTGGCCACACTGTGCAGACATCAGCACTGTAGCACAGAGTAGAAAGAGACGTGAATATTTTGCTGCTTCTCAAGCCCTGTGCCTGCCTGGGGAGTGTTCAAGCCTGGGATGAAGACATGCATGTCTTTCCCAAAGTGCCTGGTTGGCAGGGACCACATTTAGGTGAAGATTGTGTGTTCACAGGAGCTGCTGCCGTTGTGGACAGCCAGCAGAGCTGCCTGCAGCCAGTGCCATCTCAGCCCATGCCTCTCTCATCTGCCAGGGCCATGGTTGTGTGATGCTGAGCAAAATGCTGCTCCTTAAAGAGGTTTGCGAAAGTCTGCTTCCCTAAGGGACACTGCAGGGAGCATTTCCCAGCTAAGACACAATGCTTCTGGGCAGAGATTGGCAAGGGAAGAGGTTACATCTGAAAGGAAGCATTTGGTAATCTTATTTTGGGGCTTTCTGTGCTGCCTTCAGCAATGGTGGATTGAGCCAGAGCTGCCTGAATTGGTTTGGAATCAGTTAAAAGGAAATGGGTGTTGATAGTAGCACTTTTTGTGCTCACACCCTGTGGTGCATGCACCTCAAGAGGAAGAGGAGGAAGGAGACACCTCTGCCTCTTTCCCTGGCAGCCGCCTCCGGCACCAGCCAGCTGGGTGGGGATGGGGACCAGATCGGATGCTGCTGGTGGGGATGGGGAATCCCTGCTGGTCCTGAAAACTGCCTGGACAATTACATAACAGGGATAACCCTGCAGTGAGTCCATCCTGGGCCCTGCGTGGGGCTGGGGCACCTTGGCCCAGCGTGTCAGGGACATATGGCCCCATGGGACCTAAGGCATTAGCCACAACTGCTGGGGTAGGACACAGTGCTGTGTGGTGGGAGCGGGATGTGGGACCTGCAGCTCTGCCCTGTGTTCAGCTCCTGTTGTTGTGGATCGGGCAGCTTCCCTGCAGGAAGCCGGGAGGAGGGTCACTGGAGCAGAGGCTGTTTACTTTCCTTTCTTGGCTCTGCGCAGGACAGGCTATTTTTAAGCTTTTTCTCTTTTTTTGAGAGTTGCTTTGCTTCCTGAGGTCCTTCTCTCTTCCCTGTGCAAGGAGCAGGAGAGAGGCAATGGTGAGCAGAGGAGCTGCAGCCATGCACCAAGGGGCACCACTATTGAAGGTGGCATCCCTGAGGATCATGTTTGTGCCTGCAGGTCTCTGTCTCGGAGGTGGAAACACAAACGCTGTTAGTCACAGGCCCCATCCTTTCTTGTGCCTGGGATGTATGACCTGCTCCATACCACACTGGACTTGGGGCAGGGGCCACATGTGCCAGCAGGACAAGCTGGGTACTGAAATCCCTATGCAACCAGGACATCCCATCCTGCAGAGAGCCATGGTGGGGAAGCTCTCGGGTTGTCTCCAGTCACATCAGTGACACTGTTGGGGAGGGAATGCCACTGGGATCCTTGTGATCTTGCTGTCAGGAGCTGCCAAACCATTTCTAACCCTCACATAGGGTGGTAGTTCCTTGCCCAGCCCCCTGGTACCTCCTTACTGCCTGTTGGAACCACAGCTGGCATGGCTGGATGGCTCAAGTCTCCTGTGGTGTAATCGTGGTTTTCCAGCTCTTCCTTAGGCTTTTTGAACCCCTTTGTGTCTGGGCTTTGACCTTTTTCTCCTTTCTTCAGCAGGGCCCAGAAAGACTTGGAGAAAAGCCATCTTGGGTGTTGTATTCAGTCCAGCCCTTTGATAAGGCAGGGGGTGGCTGTGCTCCAGAAGGACTGTGCTGGTGGTGTTGGGCAGGTTTACCCTGGGCTTGGGGCACTCTGAGAAGCCTGAAGTCAAAGGAAAGGGCCATGTGCAGCAGCACCAGCAGTGCCATCGAGTGAGCCACCACCCAGGCACTGCTGCCACCACTTCTTTAGCAGCAGCAAGTGGCACCAGAGGAGCTGAGATGATGGAGGTGGTTCACGCCATGACCCCTGCAAGTTCATCCAGAGCTCATTATTGGGTCAGAAAGAAATCCCCAAACCACTTGATATGGAGAGATTTCCAGGGTGATTAAGGGTTTCCAGGTTCATTAAGGAAAGATGCCTGACAGTGTTTCCTTTGCTATTGGGTTCCTTAAGAGCATTTTGCTTCAGACTGTTCCTCCAGATGCATTTGTCATGAGGTTATTGGACTGCTGTGTTGAAGGAATAAATAGAAGCTGAGCTGAAGGAGTGATGAGCAGGTTTTAACAGCCTGATGTGGACACAGCTGGGATCCCATCCATTGGGTTGCTGGCAGTGCCTGGCCAGGCTGTGTCCTTCACTGCTCTTGCCCGCCTGATGCTGCTGGAGGCCAGGAAAAGACTCCCCATTAGGTTGCCCCTTCCTCTCTCTTTGTTTTCCTGCAGAATGCAAACTGGCCTTGACTGGTGCATTGTTTTAAACTGGGGATTTCAGGGAAAAAATAGCTAAATGTCATTTTCTGCATTAAGGGTGTGATGGAGAAGGAAAATGATGGAAAAGTCTCTGCTGGGAAGCCTGAGCTCCAGCTCAGTTTTGGAGACCTGAGAGTTATGGACAAGCTGGAAGAGGTCTCAAATGTGGGAATTTTCTGGATTAATTGTTCTGGGGGTGCTGAGAACTGAGACTTAGACACAGACCTGCAGTGCACAAGATGTGCCAAGCACAGATTGCAAGGCAGGGATTGCTGCAGGGAGCATCTCCTCTGCAAGAGGTAGGTGACATGGCTGGGAGAGCTCTGTGTGATTCACAGAACAGAGAAAATGGAGGAAAACCATTTTACTTCACTGCCTCCCTCTTTCCTTCTAACAATGTCTGGATGTTTTGGAGATGCAGGACAGACCTTCCTGTGTGGCTTGTCCAGCATGGGAGTCCCAGCTCCAGGGATCTCTCTTTCCTCACCATTTCCTTTGGGAGCTGCTGTCATGGGATGGGGCCATGTCCACATCCCTGCTGCCCAGGATGGGACGGAAGCTCTGCCTATCCTGCCTGGAGCGGGTGTCAGCAGCTGTGTTTGCAATTGCTGGTGGAGCAGAGGCACATGGACATCCCCTGTCCCACCAGCTGGACACAGCCATGCCAGATGGCTCCTCTCCAAGGAGGATGTGTCTGAGGGATGGAGGGTCCCTGGGCTCTGGACTCAGATCAGCCCCATGGAGCAGAGGAGATGCTCTCTGTGTGGTGGCTCTTCTCCAGCACCACCCCAGGGGTGGGTGGACATCCCGGGATGGGGGCAGGTTGTGCTCCAGTCTCTTCCCCTTCTCTTGGTACCTGGAGTGATCTCCAGCCCAGGCTGAATCTTACTGATATTATCTTGCTGATGTAAAGAATGAGTTTACTCATTACTGATGCTTGTACTGGTTGTTGGCAGCATGGCTGTCATCACGCTGAGGCTGTCACCATGTGGCTCAACCTCACCTCGTGGGGACTGCTTTGGGACCCTGGGGCTGTGCCTCATCCTGCCCCTACCCTGTGCCTGCCTCAGTACTGTGGGGCATGGCGGGTATGGGTAGCCTGTGGTGTTTGGATGGGAGCCAGTGGTGGTCCTCTGTTTCCCCCCCTCCCTGTGAAGTTCTGCCTTTGGTTTCCACCTGGCTCCTGGTTTAAAGGCACCTACTTCTTTGAAGGGGACTGGCTGGGTGTGGGAAAGGCTGTCCTGGGGACACATGGATGTCCAGGCATGAGCCAGGACATGGTCAGGCAGCTACTGGCCCTTGACTGTGTAGCTGGGATGGAGCATCACTCCATGGGTGGAGGCTTCCTTCAGTGGTGCTTTGTGCCCCCAAGCTGAGGTCTGACACCAGTGTCCCTCCAGTTTCCACTGACATGCTCCTGGCTCGGGAGGCTTGGGGGATTCTTTATATGTAGCTTGCTCAGCCAGGGAGCTCTGTGTGCTGAGGGGGACCTTTGTGATGGGCAGAGCTGAATGATGGGCACTTGTCTGAGTGCTGCTCCACTGTGCAGGGTTACCTGGGTATCTGCTCTACTGCAGCTGGGGCAGATCCTGTGCAGTGCTGGGGCTCGGTGAAGGCAGCACCATTGCCTATTCAAGTGTAAATCAGAACATCCAATCTGATGCTGCATCCGTCTCTCTTTGCCTGCTAACTTCTCCGCTAGTAAAATGAGGATGATGATGGTTAGATTTTAGGATGTCCCTAAGGCATCCCAGTTGGCCTCTTCCTTGTATCGGGGTCTCATGTCAGTGTTCTCAAAGCACTTCAGTCTTTGGTTGAGGTGATCTCTAGGTTTGTTTTTAAGGGTGTGAGCTTCTGTGGTTGACACCTTTTGGTTTTCTTACTGCATTTAAAATGATTTGGTGCTCTCCTGGGATTGTTTTCCTGTTCCCAACTTGGATTTTCCTGGCAGCGCTCACTGGGAAGCCTGTGCTTACCTGTGCATCCTTTAGATGCAAGAGGGAAAAGGAGGTGTTGGGAGTTGAAGCAGTTGCTACCCACAAGTCCTGTGCTGTGCTCTGCCGTGCTGCAATGGGGCTCTCTGCTCCCCACTGAGCATGCATGGGAGGAGGGCAGCAAGGAGATGGTTTCTGCTCTAGGGTTGAATTTCCTGGCTCTGGTTCCAGTTTTGTTACTGGGTTTGTAACGTGTCTGAAGAGACAGAGCCTGGCCCTCAGTCTCCACTTGCTTTAGGTGACATTATGAACCCGCAGGTGAAGGAGTACAAATAGGATCGAGCCTCACACAGTGCCTCTAGGTTTCTCTTGAGATGCTCAGGTGGATGGTAACTAAATTCTGAACTCCTTTTGGTGTCTTTCAGCTCTGAAAAGATCTTTTGAGGTCGAGGAGGTAGATCAGTCTTCAAATTCCTCCACCCCACCGCGACGGACCCCGAACCCTCTCCTCAGGTCCGCTGTGTCCAGCTCCACACAGAAGTTTCAGGAACTCGGTGCCAGGAATTCGGAGCCACCCGCCCGACATGCGGACCCCACAGGCCAAAGATCACCCAAGCCCTCTCTGAGGAGAGTGGAGCTCTCCGGACCCAAACTGCCTGAGCCGGTGTCCAGAAGAACAGAAATCTCCATTGACATCTCATCCAAGCAGGTGGAGAACTCCACCTCAGGGGTGTCGAGGTTTGGCCTCAAAAGAGCAGATGTGCTGGGGCACAAACCCCCTGAGCCCACCCCAAGGAGGACTGAGATCACCCTCGGCAAGCCCCAGGAGCCGGGTCTCCGGAGGGTAGAAGCACCGCCATCAAAGATCCCTGAGATGCCCCAGCGGAGAGCCGAGGTGGCCAACGTTCCTGTGCCCGACACAGCCACCAAGCGCGTGGAAATTCAGGTAGCCAAGGCCACCGAGGTGCCAGCCCCACCAGCGCGGCAAGTGGAGAGCTCGGAGCCTCCCCTGGCCACCCAGCCTCCTCAGGCAGAGCCAAAGCCACAGCCTGTGCTGATGGAGAGCCCACCAAAGAGAGAAGAAGGTGAGTACAGCTCCAGGCAGCTGCTTGGGTGCGATGCTGGCTGAGGCTCAGAGCCCACGTAGGGATGCTGAGCATTGGGTTCTGCTCCTTCAGTTCAGGTGGTGATGCCTTTTAAGGGTGGTCTTGGATCTGTGCTCAGATGTGTCACATACGTGGTTGTTATCCATGAGTTTATCCTGGCTGAAAGAACTGTCAGTTTGA
>JANHGB010053370.1:15188-25219 GCA_026283785.1 Coracopsis vasa
GCCAGCTTCCCTCCCCCGCTAGCCTCATTTGTTCTCCCTGATGTTTTGGACGTTTC
Source organism: Coracopsis vasa (assembly GCA_026283785.1). Lineage (NCBI taxonomy): Eukaryota > Metazoa > Chordata > Aves > Psittaciformes > Psittacidae > Coracopsis > Coracopsis vasa. The sequence continues at coordinate 15,245 of JANHGB010053370.1, forward strand.
TTTTTTCCCTTCTTCTGGCCTGCTAATGATTTTTCCCATCACCCACGAGCTCTCTCCTATGGGATGCAGCGGTTGGTTGGAGGGCACCACCTCTCACCCTTGGGTTGTGGGATGGTGTGTGGTGGCCGAACCAGGACCTGGGAGGTCCATGCCTGGCCTTGGAGCAGGACCACGTGCTCTCGTCTCGCCCTGCCATGGGATAGTCCCTGCTCCTGCTCCACGGGCACAGCAGTCACAGGGCAGTAACGGGGTCTGTGGGGAGGCCAAGGTTTTGGTGTATGTGCATGGTCTAAAATCAAACCAGGGGTCAGTGATGGAGCTGATGCTGAACCCAAGACTGAAGTGGGTTTCTCTCACTGTGCATGTGTATGGCTTAGGTGTGGCTTTTCTGAGCTGTGTTTTAAAGAGTGGGCAAATGCCCTCAGCGAGTAGCAGGTTGGTCTATCTGCAGCTCTAAGACCCAGCCCAGTGGTGGGGTTCAGCCTGGGCCTCCCTTATGGGTTTTCTGTCCCATGGTGCACTGGAGGCCCATCTTCTCTCAGGGCTGGGTGCTCAGCCTCATCCGGGTGGGTGCCCAGCATCGTCCGGCTGGGTTTGGGCTGCTCTGAGCTTCCCAAGCTCTGCACTGAGGACAGTTGGGCACTTTAAGAGCAAAAGACCATCTAAGCTGATGAATCCTGCAGCTGCCTGGGGACAGGGGCAGGGGGAGGCTCTTTGCATCAAAAGGGCTCCACAAGCCCAGGACAGCTGCTGGGGATGAGTTTTACCGAAGAGCCCAGCTGTCAAGGGCCTGCCTTGCAGAGCGAGCCAGCCCTTGCTCCTGCTACAAAAGGGGCTTTCAGTCTAAATGCCTCCAAGAAGAGCCAGGAGACCAAGTTGTAGGGGTAGGGAGGGCTCTGGCTCCTTCTCCCTCTGTGTCAGCATGCATGTACAGCTCAGGGTTGCTGCCAGAGCCTATGTCCCCTTCCCAGTCATCCCCGACCTTGTCCATCACCATGACTTGAGGTTCCCTTGGGCTGCTCTTGTGCAGGACCCTGTTGCAGAGCATTCCTCTCTTGGTCCACAACACCCACCCTGGGGTGATGCTGGGTGTGTGGATGGGATCTCTCCTTGTTGCTGGGAGACCTCAGGGAGCCCTGCAGATGGATGCAGGCACATTGTTGATGCCCACCAACTCCACTGCAGCTCTGGCCACACCACAACCCCTTAAGTGAAAACCTGGGCTCCCTGACATCTGCAGCAGAGACAACATGTGGTGTGAAGTCCTGCTCCCTCCTGCTGCTCCCAGGGTTTGGGGTACCCAAGAGATGCTTCCATGGCACTGAATGCCCCTTGATCCCGATGCTCGATGGCACTCCAGCACAAAGAGCTGAGCAGGGGATGCAGGCAGCTGCCTGCGCCTGTGGTGGGACCTGCCTTCCCCAGCTGCTGGCTCAGCTGCCTTGTCCTTAACCCCTTGTCCTGCTGCTGGAGGTATGCAGGAGAGTGTGCTGTGCAGGAAGAGGCCGGTGGGAGGAGAAGGGCGATGGCAGAACTTGGCAGCTCAGAGCAAACCACAAAGGAAAGGAGTAATTATAGCACTGAGCTTCATTAGAGCGGTGTGGCTGGTGGTGTGGGCTGAGCCTGCTCCAGAGCCATGGCTCTCAAGGTGGAGGAGGGCAGAAGGTGTCTTTATGGGGCAGAAGAGCAAGAAATATTCTTCCCCATCCCTGTTATCCCTCTCCTGTACTCCCTGGGGAGCATTGGCTGTGCTTTTGCAGGTTTAACATGGAATTGGGCCATTGGTGATAGGGAGATATGGGACAGAGATGTGCATCATGGGTGTGATGTACCAGCACACCAGCAAAGCTGGACTTCATGTCCCAAAGGTGGCTGGTGCTGCCCAGCTGGGACAAGGAGATATGATGGGATGGCCAGGCAATGGAGACTGGTATAGTCAGAGTCATCCAGAGAAGTGTGAGCAGGGTTGTGCAGTGGCTGTAGGTGAGGGGAGAATATGCAAGAGGCAGAAAGAGGCAGAAGCAATTGATAATAAACATGAAGCAGAAGGTGAGGGGAGGTGCTGGTTGTGACCCACAGCCCTGGACACTGCAGGAGTCTCTTCAGTGGGTAGAATTTACCTAAGTTCTGCCTGGCAGCTGGGTCCTGCTTTGGTGACCCTGCCTGGTGCTGCAGCCACCAGGTGCTGGCTTGCTTAGCCCCCATCACCTCCTGCTTCTGACCCTCTTCTTCCTCCCTGGTTGTTCTGAAGCAGCAGCTTTGTCTGGGGTGTCCCCCATGGCTCCGGGCAGGAGGGCAGCCCCACACGTCTGCTTCCCATTGCGTGCTGCTGAGCAAGGAGAGGAAAAGGGAATCGTTTTGGGAGCAGCAATACTTCATCCAGATACATCCACTGGCCCTTCACAAAGGGCGGAAGTTGAGGCTTCTCCCGAGCTGGATGCAGGACAGATGGATCCTCGGAAAGAGCCTCACTGAGTCCATCATGGCTGATCCTGCCTCAGCATCCCCTCCCACTGGTGCCTCCTGTTGCTGATGCTGGTGGTGTGCACGTGTGGTTGAACATTTGCTCTTCTGGTGCTCCTCATGCCTTGCAGTGTGGTGGGGGTCAGGGTTGAGAAGTGGCGGCAAAAACGTTTTTGGTCCTAGAAGAGTTAATGTTTTCCACTTTGGTTTAATAGTTCCTCTCTGCTCCCCCCACTCTGAACCTGTTTGTGTGTGTGGGGGGCAGGCTCAGTTCAGGTGATGGTTTAGAAACAGCCCCAGATGAGGAGTGAAAGGTGCTTTGATCTGATGCTCCTTTTTCCCTCCTCACAATCTGCTGTGGTCACATTGCCCAGGGCCCTGGGGACAGCATGCTGCAGCGAGGTGGGCTCTTCACCACATTCTGCTGCCTGCTGCTGCCCTAGCCCCATTGTCCTACTCTTGGCAACTGGTAGGGCCACAGTTCTCCCTCGCAGTCCTTTCTTGCAAGGATGCTCTGGAACTTGTTCAGATAAATCAAAGCAGATACGATGAATAATGGGAACATTCACCTAAAACACGGTCTTGACCTTCCTCTCCAAAAGCTGTGTCCCACCATGGTGATGTGCAAAAACTGTCTGAACCGTCTCTGAGCTTTCAGCTTTTTTGAAGTCTTTGTCCCATCGCTGCCTGATGCTCCCCTTTGGGACAGCTATGCCAGGTGCTCCTTAAAAAGCAATAAGGGCCCTCCTCCTATTTGGCTACAGAACAAGCAGGGTGACATCAGGAGAGCGAAGCAATTCACCTTCTTCTCTTTAGTACAATTACAATTCAACTCTTTTCTTTCCACCCTCTGAGGGTGATGGGGCTGGGCTGCCTTTCTGGAGCTGGGGTTAGAGGGTTCTGGCTGACTGTTAACACAGCAACACTCCCCACAGTGAATGAAGAGGCCAGGGCTGAGTGGAGATGCAGTGAGTAATCATTTCCAGCTCCCCAGGCTGCACTGCAATTTAACTGTACAAAGAGATTAAAGCTGTAGGGAAACATTTCCTTAAAACCAGCTGACACATTTGGGCCAGATTACGGGTAGTCTTGTTCTTGTTGTTGTTGTTTTTAATGGGGAAGTGCCTACAGCCCAAGATACCAAATGGAGAAGCTGAGTGGGAAGCACAGAGTCCCAGTCTGGGAACTTGAGGGCCAAAAATGAGATAATCTGGAAAACTGGAGACCTGCAGCACCAGTGACTCAGAATGAAGGAGTGTGTATGGGGAGATGACCGTGTCCCATCGCAGGGACGCTGCCTGATCTGGGATGCCACCTGCCCTAGGGAGGGGAGTGGAGGGGACTGGGTGCTTTCTGCTTTCCCCTTCCCACCATGTGCTCTGTTCCTGTCCTTGCAGGCAGCTCGGTTCCTTCTGGGGTGATTTGGGTGCTGTGGATGTCAGGAAGTGGTGGTACTTCTGCTGCACATCTTTGGCCTCCAGGAATGCTGTTCCCAAGCTCATTACATTGTGTTCAGCTCTGGTCACGTTGGCATTCCTTGTGTCTGTGTGGGCACAGTTCATGTGGATGCCATCAGGGTCTGTGTGGGTGCTGCAGCCTCAGTGCAGGCAGCCAGAGGTGCAGTCACATGGAGAATTCATTTGCCCTGTTGGAAGTCCCTGAGGGCCCATAGGAAAAGCAGTGATCTCCCCAGTGGAGATTCATTATGCGAAGGAGTAGTTTCCCATAGGAAACATTACAGTTCCAACTTCCCTTCCCTGCCCCATGTCGTTTGAGACCAAGAGAGGGCAAACCTCATGGATGCTATGCTGCAGAGTCCTCCTGGCACTGTGCTGAACAACCTGGCAGGTCTCTTCCATGGCTGGGTTGGGTCTGAGAGCTCGGTTGTGCATCCATGGCACTGCTTCCTGAAGCTTGCAGGAAGCATCTCGGACTGAACTTGTCTCTGTAGAGGCCAAAGCCTCCTGTTCCCAGCAGAAGGTGATGAGATGCAGGTTGGTGGGGTGTGTGCTGGGGTGAGGAGGAGGACTCTTCTGGCTCTGAACCTCCATCCATGCAGCCTGGGGCAGCCAGAGGGCCACAGAGAGGTGCCTCTGCTGCACTGAGAACACAAGAGCGCACTCCTGCCTGCTGTTGGATTTATGTATGGGTAAGTGATGCTGGAAGGCAATGGGAGATGCAGCCCTGGCTGAGGGTGGCGTGTATGAGCCAGACCTTAGAGTTTCCCTGTTTATCTTGTGGTATTTGCATGTCTGGAGCCCATGGCAGTCGTGCTGGGGAGCATGCTCCTCGCCCATCAGCTCCTTTGGCATCCTCAAGCTTTCTCACATTTAATTTAATCATCCTACAGGCTGATAAGGCAAATAAAATCTGTTATCTTGACAAAGATAAAACAAAGGGTTTGCTTTGATCTCCTGCAGTAAGGCCTGGCCACTCTTTTTGTGACTCTCGGCTATCTGCTGGGGGAGGGAAGCGATGGCAGCGGTGATGAACCTTCTGCAGTTAAGAAATCATTTTCTTCTAAACTATTTCTAGACCTCTGTCCCTGCCTGAGTGTTTCTGTTGGCCAGGGGTTGGAGGGACACCATAGGCTGGGTACAGTGCCAGTCCTGTAAACTGTGTAAGAGGACTTGAGAAGCTAAATTGAGATTAGAGAGAGATAACTTTGTTTTGAGAAGATCAGACGTTGTTGTGCGCAAAGAAGATAACGTGACAGCAAGCCAGTTGTGTTCTTTACTCCTCCAGCAAACAAACAGGCACACAGACACTTTTGTATTGTCCAAGATGCTGCAACGAAGCTGAAGTGAATGTGGCTATAAATGGAAGAAGCAGCTGGTCTTGGATTGTAGCCTGCGCTCAGACTTCTTTGGGCCCAGTTTTTCTTGCATCTGTTACAGGTTTTAAAGGAGGGACTTGGGGAGAAGGCTGCTGTCCTTTGGGTCAGTTGACTTTGGGCCATTCATTTTGTCAGTCTTCTGAATGGGGCTCTGTGAAGAAGTTCCCTGGGTTTCTGGAGGGTCACATGCATAAATACTTCACTCTTGAGTTCTTTCATTTCATCTTAGCATGCAGACAGTGGTACCCATATTGAGAGACAGAGCTGGACCGAAGGGTTTTGTCCAGACCATTTTGCAAACAACAAAACTTTGCAGATGTTTCTGCATTAATAAAAAGCAGATGATTTTAACAAGCCACCTGAGGTTGCTGCGCCAGCCCAGGAGTGCCAGCGTGGGGATTCTCAGTTCCTTGGTTCCTCCTTGCCTTGTGCTGTCTGCAGTTTCTTCTGCATGGAAGCAGTGGGTTGGATTTTGCATAGCAAAGGCAGTTTGTGCAGCAGGAATGAAGAATGACTGAAATGCAGCATCTTTCATCACCGAGTTCAAAGCTGGTTGATGCTCTAGCAAATATGAGCATAACCTCAGATTTATGTTTAGCTTTTCAACCCAAGAGACAGTGTCCAGGCTAAGTCTGAGCTGGGTGGTCTTGGTGTTCTCTGCATTCCGGGTCTGCAGAGGCTCTGTGTGGTGCAGCACTTGCATAGTCCCTTGCTGGTATTTCCAAGGGTCCAAAAACATTTATGGGAGCTGAGCTCCTGCCTCCATTTGCTTCTTTGTGAATTCAACCTTTGCCTGTCTGTGAGCAAAACCTTTTGGAGGGAATGCTCCCAATGGATCCCTTGCATGTGGCTTCAGCCATACATACTACATGGTGTTCACCCTGTCTTGCTTGAGGTGTCTGCACTTGAACTAATCATCTGGATGTCTACCTTAGGCTGGTGGGAATTGTGTCCTTAAAGGGTTTTTCTCTGCTGAATGTAAGGCAAGCCCATGCAAGCAGTTCAGCTGGGGATGTCTCCAGTTGGGCCAAATGTTACCCTCCTATATCATTTCCAGAGTCAAAAAGATGGAGGTAAAAAAGGATGCTGCAGCAGGACAGAACTGTGCAAGACACTAATTCCTTGTTACCAGTCGTGCTTGACAGCCCCCAGCAAACCTGGTCCGCTTGTGTCAGCTTGTTCTGCAAACAGGTCATTGTGGACAATTATTTACTTAAGAGTGAATGGGTCAGACTGTCTTTGATGCTTATCATAGTACTTAGAAGTTTTTATGATGCCTCTGTCTTTCCCTCTTCTCTGTCTCTCCTGCTGTGCATGGAGTGGGGCAGACATTCCTTCCCTCTCTCAAAGCAAAGCTCAGTTTGGGGAGATCTCAAGGCAGGAAGATTAGATGGGAATCCAAAAGGGTATGGTGTCTAGGAGGAGAGGGCAGTGATAAAAGTTAATGATACATAAGCTGTTAAAAGGAGCTTTCCCCATTGCAACTGTGTGGTAGGAATGCAAGTCTTTTGTAGAGCTTTCAACTCCAGCCTGCTTGCACCTGGGGTGTATTTCATGTGTGATGGGTAGATCTGGAGGGATGTTGCAGATATTGCCCTACCCAGTATTGGCTGGAGCCCCTGCCTGTGTGTGTTACGACTCTGGATGTGAATTCTTGTTTGCTGTCTGTGTTATCTGCTCTGATCTGGGAGGTTGTGCTGCTTTCTGCTGAGATACTGGAGTGGTGGTGTGCTCTGAACCCTTCTCTGCAGCTGTCGCACATGGAAGTACAGGATGAGTCCCTGGTTACAGTCTCAGAGGGTATGAATGCACGGCTAAATGCTGTAACAGCATAGGGGTGCTGTCCTCCTTCGCACACGTCACATACTTGTGGCGTTCACTGGCAACTCACTCCCATCTGTAGCGGGAATAAGTTCAGGGCCTTAGAGACAGAAAACCACTGAGGAGATGACAAAAGGTTGGATGGCAGGAGAGCTGGGTCAGGATCCTGCCTTTGCTGTTCGTGTTCTCATTGTCCTGGGTGAATGTCCCTACCCGCTCCAGTTTCTCCTTTTCTAACAAGGAGCTGGTGCGTGGGGCAAGATGCTTCAGGTTCAGTCCTTGCGTTGAGTCCTTTCTTCTTGGAGGTTTAGCTGGTGGTAAGAAAATTGCTGATCCTGGTCACAGAGGTGGAGTAGAGTTGTGGAGAATGGGAAAAGCTTACTGGAGTGGCTCTACAAAGAGAGAGCTCCCCAGCTGTCCACAAGGAGAGGGAGGGTATCAAATGGTTCCTATATCAAAACCATCTCCAATCTACGCTACTCTTTAGTCTGCTTTCTCCTAAATTTGAAAAACCTGTAGTTTGGAGGAGGGGAAAGAAAGGATTTGGAAGGCAAACTTTGGATATGTGGGGAGCAGATGTGGGGATGGATGCTGCCTCCTGATTTATGAGTGATGGAGGCTGCTGACAGTGAGGGAGGTGGAGCAGGCGCTGGTAGGGTGTTTGCATGCTCTTTGCTTCATGTCCTCCTCCTCTGCCTCCATCTTGTGCAGATAGGAAGGAGAATAAAGATTACCTTGGGGTCCAGATTTGTCCTGGGAAAAAAGGAGTAGATCTGAGCAGCTTTTCTGATAAAACATAATTGTTTAGACAAACTCTGGCTGAACTCACTTCCTCCTGCAGCCCAACGCGTAGATAAATGGGGTGGAAGTGGGAGGCCGAGTTCACAGGCTGCTGAGGCTCTCCCTGAGGTCACACCACCCCCAAGACCCCCTGTTCACCCCTTTTGGTGGCCTTGGAGAGTAAATGAGAGGACACAGTTGAGTGCTGAGGATGCTGCCCAGGCTTTAGGTAGTTCAGTGCAGAGTAGATCTTGATAACGCAGCACATCAGTGCTGGGAGAGTCGGGCAGTCCTGGAGGGCACCATTAGATCCATCATGGCTCATTGGCAGAGGATGGATTCTTCTGCTGCCTGTTGCTTTATGGGAGGTGAATTTGCTCCAGCCATGATCTCTCTAGACCTGGGGTCCTGGGTGGGCAGAGCCATGCCCCAGATTGATTTTGTTTGGACTGGAAATGAGGAGACAAGCAGGATGTGGGTGGGATGTGGCCACAGGAGAGGTGTTGTCATGCCCTGCGTGGCTCCTATGGAGGTCTCCGGGAATGAGATGAAATCTGAGATCCTGCCTTAGTGCTGATGTTCCTCCCACTATCCCTCAGGGAAACGGTCCTCTTTGCCCTACTTTGTGTAGTAAATACAAGTTTATTTACAGCCCAGAAACTCTTGCCCTGAGACTGGGAGGTGAAGGGTTCCTGTGTGATCCTGAAGGAGCTCTGGGGTTTCCTCTCTGCTTTGTGGCTTTGGTTCCTGGGCAGAAAAGTCTTGCAAAGGAGCAGTTCTGTGGGTGGGAGCTCAGTGAAGCTGAAGCCTTTGAATGAGCCCTGGGGCTTGGCTTTATTTCCCTGTAGCAAGGACACATGTCCGTGGATGTCACCTGGAGAAGAAGAGCTGTGAGGAGATAACCAGTGCTCATGTGTGACACGTGAAGCAGCCAGAGACAGCAGCAGGCGATGGGCTGCCATCCACCTCCCTTCCTCCTTGGTCCCAGCATCTCCCCACAGCCAATGTTTGCCTTGGACCCTGGGGGATTTGTTCTCTTTTCTCATGTTGGGCTGAAGCATGGCCAGGGTCTTCCTCTCTGGAAAAGGGGCTCTCAAGGATGCTGCACAGGGCTGGACCCTTCCTCTGCACACAGGACCTCATGTGGAGGAAGAAAGGATGTGGCTGAGAGGGTGTTGGGGTGCGACTGAGCTCCGCTGACCTGGCTCTTTGGGGTTTCCAGCTCTGCCCTGGCACAGCCCAAAGCTGCTCTGTGAAGCTTCAGGGAATGAGCATTTGGTTTTTCCACTTGGAGGAGTGGGAAGGGTCTCTTTGGGGTTATTTCAGCCCATTTGTGGGACAGGCAGTCTGTGAGATGCTTGTTTGAAGAATGAGCAAACCAAAGCCAACATTTGGGCTCCTCTGCAAGAGCAAAACTGGGAAAGCCTCAAGTCATGGACTGCAGAGACAAGGGGGCTGTGGCTTTGTGCTGGGGAGCAGCGCTGTGTCCCTTGGGGGGACACAGAGAACATTGAGTTTATCCTTTTCCTCCTCATTTTCACACAGGCACAATTAATTCTTCTCTTATTGTCTGTGGCAATGTTTATTTTACTGCTCTGGGGCAGCAGGGACTGGAGAGAGGTTTCACAAACTGAGTTTTCCCTCTACAAACCCCTCCTCTGATCTCGCGCTTCCAGATGCCAGCTTGGTGTTAAAACAGCTTGCATCCAGGCAGAAAGTATTTGAAGGGCAGAGCAATGCCTTGCAGGAAATGGCTTAAGCTTCCTGCTCCCAAGATGGTGTGAGTGTTAAAACAGAATGGGAGAAATATTAGACATCCTACATCCGGCACGGCAGAGGAGAGCGACCCTGGGGTGATGTGATGGAAAGCCTGGACCCCTCCAGCTGCCTGCGCCCGGCAGCTTCCTGCAGGATGAGGGGCCCTGACAGTGCCCCCCGGCCCCATCCCCTTGGATTTGTAGGGGAAAAATGGGCAAATTGTTTCCTGCTCCACTGGGCTATGATGAAGCAGTGACTTCACATAGGCAGTGATTCATAGTAGCAGACACCTCTGCAGTCCTCAGAGGATGTCTGGA
>JANHGB010053372.1:0-19197 GCA_026283785.1 Coracopsis vasa
AACATAAAAAGGACATGGAACTGTTGGAACAAGTCCAGAGGAGGCCACGAGGATGATCAGGGGGCTGGAGCACCTCCTGTATGAAGAGAGGCTGAGAAAGTTGGGTCTGTTCAGCCTGGAGAAGAGAAGGCAGCGTGGAGACCTCATAGCAGCCTTCCAGTATCTGAAGGGGCCTACAAGGGTGTCAGATCGGGACTCTTCCTCAAGGCCTGTAGTGACTGGACAAGGCATAATGGCTTTAAACTTCAAGAGGAGAAGTTTAGGTTAGATATAAGAAAGAAGTTCTTTGCTGTAAGGGTGGTGAAGCACTGTAACAAGATTGCCCAAGGAAGTGGTAAATGCGCCATCCCTGGCAGTGCTCAAGGCCAGGTTGGACAGAGCCCTGGGCAGCATGATCTAGCGTGAAGCATCCATGCCTATGGCACGGAGTTTGGATCTAGATGGATTTAAGGTTCTTTCCAAGCCAAACCATTCTAATATTGTTCTGTAACTCTTACGAGACTTTGGCTGTTGCAAAAGAGGTAAATGCTGGTGGGTAAATGTGCAGATTTCATGGAATTATATTTAATGTGTGTTTCTTGGCTTGTTGGCACTCAGCTCACCAGTAGATCTAGGACACTAAAGGGATTCAGTAAGAAAGCTTTTAGCATTATTGAAGATTTCTCCCAAGACTTGGTGCATGAGGCCTTATTGTCCTCAATGGGCCTCACCTGTAATGACCCATCCAGGACTTCGGGCCCCATTTTGGCCCAGCCATGTCCCATCTCAGCTCTGGCAATGCCATGGGATTGCCTGTGCTCAGTCCTGTCTCTGTGCTGCCTTTGGCTGGGCTGGGGCTCCAGCTTGTTGCTTCCTAAAAAAGCAAGAGTCAAGCCCCCTAAAAGGGGCTCTTTGTGGCCCAGTTATTGGCCCCAGCTCTGCCCATAACACTTGTGCCTGAGATGCCTGAGGTCCCTGAGGTCCCCGAGGTCCCCACAGCACCCCACAGCTCCCCAGCCTCAAAGAAGCAGCTGGTCAGTGCTGATTTTTTAATTTACAATGTTTTTTATATAAAATAACCATATCTGCCAACACCAGCTAGTAGGTCTGAAGGATTTTTTGCAAATCAACAGTGTGCTATGCACTGCCTGTACTGACTCTTTGACCTGCTCTGCCATCCTGGGTATGAGTCTCATGCTTTCTCCTTTTTAAGTAGGAGGGCACTTTCCTTCAGCGATTGCTTCTGATCTCTGTCCTGGCACTGTCTTCCTCCTACAGCTGCAGTCTTGATCTCTTTAGCAGTATAATAGTGACAGACTATTCGTAAATCCTTAGCCTCGCTGGAGAGTTGAAAGCAAACAAGCAAGCAAGCCACTATTCAATCCTCAAGCCAGTAAACCTTGCCCTGTGAAAAGTTAAAATATCTTATGGTTTTTAAATGAAAGGTGTTATTCTCATTGATTTTTGATTACTCTATACATATGTGAGTCTGAACACCTCAGAAAAACACCAAATAAATTCAAATTTTTAATGACTTTGTGGGAGTTGGCACTATAATTACATACGAATGTCCCGTGCTATTTGTAAAATAAAGTCCTAATCCAGCTGCCAATTACAATGCAGGCATCCCTTAGACCATTAGTGCTAGTAAGAAATGCAGTCGGTCTTTCAAGGTCCTGGCAACACTGATTGTCCACCAAGGTAATACAAGACAACTGCTATACGAACAACCTTAGGAATCTCATTCCCGCACTTTGTCTGTACAAGCTCTCTTTCTGTATCAAACACATTTTTTATCTCCTTGTTTAGACATCAGTATAAAGATGTGCTTTTGCATTTCAGTAAGTGTATGCAATTCTATTAACAGTAAGATAGATTGGAATGTGCAGAGAAGCTATATCCTAAGGCATTAATCTCTCATCTCTGCTGGAGAATTGCACTGTGTTTATCTAAGAGTGCAGAAATTTCATCCTGGTCTCTTTCTGTAAATTCTGTATAAACCAGTAACTAGCATGTACCTTTTTTCTCAGGGATATTTTTATGATAATTTTCTCTGTTTTTCAGCTGTGGGATACCAACAGGTCATAGATTAACAAATGTCTCTCTGCAATCCCTAAAGCATTCATTACATACGAAATAAAGAGAAGAAAAACACATGATTATGACAGAAAGGATATTTTGTCTCCTAGATTCCACTTTACTTGAGTATGCTTAAAAGTGCTTTATGCTGCAAAGTGTAAAAACTTGCAAAACTATGAAAACATTGCTGTTAGAAAGAAAAAACATATTTTATATCTGTGCATTTCCACCAAAGTTTTGAAACTTGAAAGCCAGCCTAAAGCCCGGCCTGTAACCAGATAAAGGCTTCAGTACTTGGATCTCCTTTTCAAAAGCAACTTCTACATACACAGGTTCAAAGTCTGTGGATTTTAAGAAAACGTATCATCTCCTTTTATGAAGAAACAGTTACAGAAAGTGCAAATTTAAAAAATTGACCATGATCTCTCTTTTCATGTTCATAATCTATGAACAAAATTTCTCAGGAAATATTGTTGGTCAACTCCTTATTCTACTGGGAGAGATTAGAGAAAATGAGAAACTGAAATGTGGCTGCAGTTAAGTAGGACTGGCAATTTGTCACTACTGTGGGACTGGAAGAGCAGGGGGAATGATTCTGAGGCTGAAACACTGAAGAATGTCTCCAGAGTGAAATTAGCAGCAGCGTATTTGATGGAAATGAATTTTCTTCCTTTATTCAATGTTTTTGTGTTAGAAATTGGAAAGTGCAATGACCTAATTACTTCTTTATTGTAGTGGCATGGCTTCAAATGACTGCTATTTCATACTGATTCTGATTGAAGATTATAGTTGCTAAGTACATTGCTGTAGAAATTGCACATGCTCTTTCCCTTTGATTTGAAAGTGTCAAATTCAATGAAAATAGTCACCCTCTGCTAAGAGTTGCAGCTCAGAAGTTTGTCCCCCTGGTTTTCCACTATACTAAAGCAGCAAGATCCAGGGAAAAAAAGAATGAAGATTTAGAAAAAACTATCTTCTGGTCCTATCTTTGCAACTCAAACACTGGAAGACCTTGTTCAAGTGACCTGTGCTCTTTATGCATCCTCAAAAGGAAGTAAGTAATTCTCCCTTCATTTCTCAGTGAAGCCACGTAGGGTTCAGAATGTTTCAATTGGCAAGAATGACCTTGATGCTGTCCGGAGAATCAGTGATGGTGAATATGAGCAACAAAAGTGCTTGTCCTTAAAGGAAGTACAACTCGTATCGTCACCTCACTGACTTTTCTTTATTATGTGCTAGGAACATTGCAGTCTATGAGACTTCCTAAAGCACCGATTCAGCTGTGAAGTAAAATGTAATAGTTTATCAACCTGTCACTTTATCATACTACCCTTGCATCATTAAAAGACTGCTGGGGATAGTAGAACTTGCATTAACTTCCACATTCATTGGCTACACAGATCTAAACCCCTCTGTACTTCTGCTATAAGAGAATTCACATATGTGTTTAATTAATGCAAGAGTTTAGTGATATTCATTATAATTTACTGTGTCATTATGGCTTATTGTAGACAATTGGAAAGGAGATGACAAATTTGTGTCTGGAAGAGATGGCATTTTTTAATTTTGCCAGTGATTAAAAGTATAGGCCAAATTCTGTCCCTAGATTTCACTGAATTCCTCTGAGACAGAATCTGCCCTTAGTTTACAACAGACTTGTGCAACGCTGAAAAGAAAGCTCATTTGCACAGTGTTGATAGGACAATGTTCTACCGGGTATATAAAACAGCTCAGCTTGTCTTTAAGTGCTGGAGAACTCATATAGGTTCAAGCTAATTACTTTCTGGCACAGAGAGACCTGAAGTCTTAGTTGCTTGTTCTGAGCTGTCACTTATAAATTAACTGTCAAAATCCCCCAAACTTATGTGAGTTCAGTGGCTTATTACTTCAGCTGAAGGTAGCACATAAGCTTTATATATCAATTTATAAAATACACTGGGTTAGCCACTTGAACTCTTAGTAATACCATTACTTGTTTTGATTTAAGTTCATTTTATCGACTTACATATTTTAAAGATTAGGCACATAGCTGTCTAAGCCTAGGCAGCTAGTGAAAAGAACTCCATAGGTGTACATCTCACATGAATTAGAAATAGCTTTACTGAGACAATATAACCACTTCTGTTTACAGAAGCACGTCTCCCATTGAAATAAGAAAGTTTAAGATTAAGTCTTCTGTGAATATTATTTGAGTTCTTAGGGACCATTTTCTCCACATTTCTGACCTGTGTTTTCTATGCTAGGAAGGGTTTGACTATAAAAATAGTGTACACCAAGATCATATTTTACTTGAATCTTCATATGAAATGGTTTATGTTACATCCTAGTATGCCATAAATTAAAAGTATTTAATTTCGTAGTCTGTTTTTCATTTCTCTTGTTGATTTCAGTCCAAATGTTAATCTCTGAATCTATACATAGACTAAAAGGGAGGAAAAGTCTCAGAACTGAGTGTCTGGCACTGGTTTCAGAAGCCTGATCATAGTTGAATTTGAACATACTGTCCTGATGGAAGATTTCTCACCTAATATCTCTTTGCAACCTCTTCATGCTTTATAACAAACAGTGATATTGACCTGTGTATGGAATTTTTTAAATTTTATTTTGTGTGTGTGTGTGTCTATGGAGATTTTCTGAACTGGTCAGTAACTACGAAAATATTCCCATGTCATCTCATATATAAAACACCATAACTGTCCCACGACTCTGGATGATTTGGAATGCTACCAAACAAATTATTAGTGGCAATCGTTCATTTGATGACTAAAGTCTCAACCTTCAGAAATGGTGGGAGAGAGCCAGTAATCATTAAAGTTACAACAGGTATTTCACAGGGCTACATATGCAGCCTTACAGGAAAATGTTTACTCTTTTTCTTTTCTGCTTTAGATACATGTCTGCTTTTCTTTTATCTGCAAGGAGAAAATTGAAAGCAGTTTCTTTATTTTATTCTCTATTATTCCAGGGCTTTATTACTTGATCTGGTGCCAGCAGCCATGCAACTACTAGTCAAACTTGTCTGCAAAGATAAACATCTTTTGCAGAAAACTCAAACCAAACATGAATGAGGCTTTCCTCCCTTACTTTCCTTTCTTCCCCACCCAGGTTCTGAGTGCGACTGGCAGCAGACACTGCAAAACTCTGATTTGGTAAAATTTCAGCAGCTTTTTGTGCACACACACAAGGCTTTGTCCACATATCCACCATGTATGATCATGTGGGACAGAGTATAGCTAAGAGATTTAGATGTTTTAGCTAAAGGTTATACACTCCTCTCAACATTTGTGCTTCTAACCTAATCAAACTGCTTTGTGTTCTGATTTTGTTTGTTCATTTCCTTGGTTTCCTTCTTCTCAGTATAAGATGATCATATTTAACAGTCAATAAATATGATTTGTGATATTGTAATTGAACGGTTGAATGCTGTAGATGAGAGGGATCCCCACAAGAATTCCCCTTCCTCCCCCCACCCCCAAATAAATTAATGTTTCATGTTTTTCCTTTAGATTTCACTTACCCTGGTGTGATTAAGAAATGAACAATTCAAGTTGGTGGAGTTGAGAAAGGGGTGTAAGTGAGGTGAGAATCCATCTGAAAGGCTTGAGCAAGGCGCTTCAGAAATTTTCCATGTGCATATATTATTATTTCATTGTTTCCAGATTTCTTATGAAGGACCTAGATATAGATCTGATTTGCTTCCATGACAGAATGCTGGCTAAAGCTTATGGAAATGCAATACATTATTTCTGCAGTCTGCATGCACAAGCCAAATGCTACAAAATGCCTTATGTAGTTGTAGCTAGTGGTGGCTGAAGGAAAGTTTGGATATAATCAGAGTATAGTCTGGAAAAAAAAAGAAATTTTGTAGTTAGTGGGCAGATTGTACTGGCAAGATTTCAGTGTGTGTGCAATCCGTGAGTATAAGGTTAGACAGCTGACTGGGAATTCCTATTTGACCTGAAGAGCTGAATATCACTGGATACCCTCTCCAAATGCTGTTGCTGAGAAAAGCACTGCAAATTCCCATCATAAAAAAAAAATAAAAAATAAAAAATAAGCAGCTAAATCTGTACAGCAGATAAACAGATGTTCACCTGGCCCATCCCTGTGGAAAGCAGAACTTCCCTGGTAAAACACGCTGAGAACACTGGTGGTTTCTCTCATGGGATCTGCATTCTGATTAAGTCTGGATGCAATTTCTTCAACTAGTCTTTGCCATTTGTGGGTTAAATGCATAAATCTAAACTCCCTTTGCAGTCAGTAGAGGAAAAGAGGCTCTGAAGAGGACAACTCATCCCCTCTTTGGACTGTGGTTTGAAAGTGTAATGTCATGATCTGCCTTAGTCTGTGTGAGATAAGATGCTGTTGAAATGACTGGCCCCATGCTCCTTCCCGTTCTCAGTTGAGCGTTTGTGCTGCCTTCCCTGTGATGGGTCTAGCAATCTGACAATTCGCCGAGGTGGATCTCTGTTCTTTTCTTTTGCTCCTACAATAAAATAAAATAAAAACAAAATCAAACCAAATCAAATCAAATCAAATCTAGTGTTCACCAAGCTGATTTGATTCCATTTTTTGATCAGCACTACCAACACTAGAGACCTGGCTGGGGCTGAGTGTGGCTTAGGCAGGATTGCAACAGCACAACAGCTTTGGACTGGTAAAAGGCAATTATGAAAATTCAACCTCCCATAGCGAGGATGAACATCAGTTTGGATTTTCCTACTTCTTTCCTGTAATTATAGGAAAAATAGACAGCTCACGCTTAGAGGGTTGAAGCTGGGTGAGATGAATCTACCCCTTTGACTAAAAAAGTAAGAATAACTTACTATGGAAGTACTGTAACATTTGGCTTAGTTTTTGGACAGAAAAGCATGCAAACTGCAGTCATTTGCTGCCAGAAATAGCTAATAGTCATAGAGGATTTTTGGGAAGCTACGGCTAGCTGCTGTGCATTTGCTGGGAATTTATCCAATATTTAATTCCAAATATAAATAGGTTTTTCTAGAAGTAAAGTAAATATTCTTTTACATTAGTTTTGTCTCTGTCTTCTAGTCTTCACTCTTTCATTCACTTCTCACTTTTTGCTTTCATTCTCTAGCAAATAATACGTTGTGAGATTTTGAATAACAGTGTTGTCTTCAGGTAAGCATATCCAGGTAACCTGAGATCCCAGCAGCTGAACCATCCTTTACTGATACTTTTTCTGAGGGAGAGAAAAACTAGAACTTCTTTTCTAATGAGAAGTGATGCAACTAGTGATAAGATCTAGTCTGCTTATGTTAGAGATCAAGGTGGTTCTTAAAATTTAGTCAAGTGATGAGACATCTGAGGTAAATGCACCAGGTTGCCAAATAATCAATGAAAACTTATTTAGGTGCATGGTATCCTGCTCTCTAATCATTTGAAAGCATCTTCCACTCTCCATTACTTGTACAGGGAAGGCAGATATTAGTTTTAAGAGACAAGGAAGGAATTCATCATGCCAAATGAATATCTAAGTTAGTGATCCTAAAATCCTTTATTATCCATTGACAGGGATACATTGAGGTTGCAATTCTCAGCCTTCTTTAGACATCTAAAATGGGCTAGATGAGCAGCACCCTGAATGTCTTTATTTTTCTCCATGTTGGATGGAGCCTTGGGTGACATGGTTTAGTGGGTGGTGTCCCTGCCCATGGTAGGCAGGTTGGAACTAGATGATCTTAAGGTCCTTTCCAACCCTAACTATTCTATGATTCTATGAAAAAGGGAGCCTCAGGTGATTAGCTCAAGTGCAGACACCTGTATTGTAAAGCTATAGCTTCCACAGCTAAGCTGACTCTCACCTTAGTAACTGAAAATTTATATCCATGACAGATGCCTAGTTTAGGGGACTAGCTGCCCCTGCTTACCTAGGATTTTTGCCAGATCATGCCTGTGTGCTTCTTTGAGGTCTCCAAATGGAGGAACTTTAGAGGTAGCCTTTCCTTGGTTTGTATACTTGCAGTATCTGTCTTCTTTTCCAAGCTGGCTGATTTCACAGAAATTATAGGTAATTATAAATCAGATATGTATCTAAGGATACCTAGAGATAAACATCTGCATTGTAGATGTCTGAAGTTAGGTAGGTTGAATCTCATCCAGACTGGTTATGCAAGACTGCGTCCATAGAAAAACAGGATGAAATGGGTCAGGAATTTAAAATAATTGCTTCTCCCTACATTAGTCTAAATGAGCACTTACAACAATGTTGGAGTTAACTCTACAGCAACACAAATTACATTTGCTGTGTGAGGGGAATACACATTTAAAAATTTCAATTAGACTTCATTGAGGGGTACCAAGGGTGCAGTATGAATTGAAGCCCTAATATTGCAACTGGGCCTTCCTCTGAAATTCAGAGCACAGGATTAAGCCAATAGTGAAGAGACTGTTATCAATTAGCATGTACAATAAGTGACTCTTCCACTTAATTAGCTACAGCATTATCCTAGCTGTAAGAGATATTAGCAGTACATTTACAGTACACCCTCGTCTCCAAAACAGACTATTCATTAGCTCCAAAATACCATTGAAACTGAGGTTAAAATACCTTTGTGACACTTTTTCATGGCTCAGCAAACTCGGTATCAAAAATAAACTTAGCTCCCATTTCACCAGTCTGAGTGACGCTGAATGATCAAGAATGTCAAGTCACCTCTTCAAACAGAAACAGAACAGGCTGTATTTGTCTGCTCCTGATGAGACACAACCAATCTATCTGTGACTAACAAAAACCCATGGTTGGTAAAAACACTTTATAATTAAAAAGGCAGGTTCTCTTTTGTTCAGTTCTTCCAGCATAGTTATTAACACACATCCATTTCTCAATTCCTTTCTGAGAATAGAACAGCAGTTTAAACAAAAGTAGCTTCATTGTATTTCTACATTGCCTTGCTTTGCCTTTATTCTGTGCTTGTGACAAGTTTGCTTGGAGGTTAAGGCAGTCTAACTGCATTAACTATGAGCTTTAACACTAAGGAGTGCTTGGATGCCATGATTTTTCTGGTGATAAGTCTGAGTGAAGAAGTTACTACCTCCTCTCAAACCCAGCTACATATGCTTATCCTCTGGAAGCAAGCCAGTCCCCCCCTTCTGAATCTTGTTCATAAAGTTCAGATGCATATATGCTCTAAATTGGATAAAAAAGGTGATCCAGATGCTGACAAATTGTTCAAAAATGTGGGGTATTTTTAACCTTCAATAATTCTATGTTTAAAGTCAAATAAGGAATATGTATGCTCAGATCAACATCAACAAATTAAAGACCACATACATTCAATTAAATAAAAAACAAGATAAAAGGCTATAAAAGCTATAAAAAACCAAGATCAAGCTTGATCTGCTTTTGCTTTTTATTAGCTAGGCAAGCCCTGACTTCCATTCATTCTGTTTTTAAAGAAAGCATTAATGATATCTCCCAACATAAAAATCTATCATTTTTCCCATTTACTCATTATAAGTATGGAAGATGTTGTGAGTTACATCTCTTTAATGCCTCTGTATCTTCTTGTTTGATGCTGAGAATCAGATGATCTTTTGACAGCTGTTTGCAGAGAATCTGCTGGGATTAGCAACCCAGTAGAGATGAGGTACTTCTATCAGTTAATAAAGAAAGAACAAAATTGTGTGGTCATTTCAGAACAGTTAGTTTCATTCGTGTTGTTGGATATGCAACACAGTGCTGAGGATATGCTTTGTTTTAACTCCAGCCATGCGACTAAGCAACACACAACCGCTTGCTCACTCCCCCACCGTGGGATGGGGGAGAGAATCAGAAGAGCAAAAGTGAGAAAACTCGTGGGTTGGGATAAAGAAAATTTAATAAGTAAAGCAAAAGCCGCATGCACAGGAAAAGCAAAGAGCTTCAGAATTCCTCAGCACCCTCAAGGTAACTTCAGGAGCAGTGAACTTTTACTTGCTTTTCATCCAGGTTCTACCTAAGTAAGGATGCTGTGATGGTTGCAGCAGTACCTTGGACTGAGACTGGAAAGCAGGACACATACAATAGCATTCCTGCACATAGGCATTCGCTTTATCTAACAGTTAAATGGTCCCTGTTTTTTCCATTCTCCAGACACATTTTCAGGCACCTGCAGCTATGAACAAAATATCAGCACATATTTCTTGTAGATGAAGTGTTTGATTAGAAAAATCTTGCGTAAGGAGAAGTATTTTCTGTAGGACAATGGTGTCCTGTTTGTTGTTGGGTGTTTTTGTGGTTTTGTTTTGGTTTGTTTTTTTTTTCACTAGGGTGAATACAAATTACAATGCTCAATACTTCAAAACAAAGAGGTTTTTATTCCATCTGTACCTGTCCACCCAAGTTAAATTAATTTGAATTATGTAGCAGGAAAGATATAGAGACAATGGCTCAGATCTGCAGCTGACGTAAACCATGATGGCCCAGAAGCTTCATGGACACAAGACCATAAGACTTGGCCCCATCAGAATCTTCTCCCTTTGGGAGAGCTTCACTTAGTTTTGTCTTCCACCTGTAGTACTGTGCTACACAAGATTCCCAGACTCATAGACCTTCAGGAGAAAGATGGAACTTATCAGTTCACCTACCTTTGTTTATAATGAAGCAAATTTACGTTTCTTGCCCTCTTTTAATGACGTTTAAAACACAATCTTTGTCAAGGATCATTAAAAAATGCTATACATAACCTCCTTCAGTGCCTGCCATTGTTCAGCTCCCAGTCAAACTGGGAATATTAACTTGCATTTCAATTTAGCTTTAAATCAAAAGTGAAATTTTAACCTGCTTTTGTTAAGAAGTAAATTAGCTAACTGGGTCCACAGTCACAGGAATCTGAAGCAAGACATGATTTCACAAGTCTCCTTTCCCTGTTATGCTGATTAATCTTAATCATAACCCAAAGGCCTGTGTCCAGTAATGAAAAGAGACTCCAACCTCAGTGCTATTCAGTTCCTGGAATGTCTGTTAGTCTAACAAGAGGCCATACAGGTAGCTGTAAGTCTTAATTTCTTGCCATTAGAGAGGAATACTTTTCAGTAGAAATTAGCTTTAATACAAGTATTTTGCATTCTAATCAGCATGATCAGAGTGTTCCTCTCCACCAGGCTGCAGAGAAAAATATCTGCTTGGAGGTAAAAAGCTATTAAGAATAGTAGTTCTTATGCTGCATGACTGATACTTTTCATATACTCTATAACGAACTCTCTTCCTACAATTGCTGCATTGATTTGCCCAAGCACTACATTTGGCAAACTTCATTTAAACAACCCCTGGTTGAAGGGACTTAAGTTTTTCTCAAATAAAGACTGCATTCCCTGACTTTCTGTTCTGCCTGAAAAATAATGAATAACTAATTATGCTTAATTATGGCATAGATAAGGTCTAGAATGTTATGGCACAGACAGCATAGTCTTGATCTATCTATAGTATAACTCTTTGACAAAGAATTAGACAAAATCAGTGTGATGTGTGATGGGGCATGGATCATTTATTTTTCTGATCTTCAAACATAGTCTAATGCAATGAAGGTTTACAATAGGATTTGTGCACATCAGGATGATACTCTCCTGCAGTCTTCATTTCAAATCTTTCATAGTTTTGTCATTCATTTTAATTCAACATCGTAACAGAAGTCGAGTTTTTCTGACTTTCAACACACCTTTATTTTGAAGTCAAGCTTGTAATAATAATTATAGTCATTGACTAGCAGCGCACAATAACATCTGAATCTCCCAGGGTAAGTAGTTGTCTTTCACAAAAGGTGTATTGATTTATCTTCATTAAGGGATAGAAACCAACCACTACAGATCACAAGGAAGAATTTACTTCTCTATCTCTCAGTTTACATTACATCTCTGGGTCCTTTCAAGAATTAAAAGAGAGGTGTTGATCCCTTTTGTCAAAGTTGCTGAAGACTTTTGATTGTGTCCTTAATTTTTAGTTACTGATAATTTTTAAATACTTCTATTTCTATAAATGTGCATTGATGACACAGTGGAGCATTGCTACAGATTTATGTGAGTGTTGTTCTACAGAAGCAGATAAGTAAAAAGTTAAAAGGAGTCAAATATTTCTTTTCTGCCTTAAGAGGGTGGAAAGAGAAAGACAGGAAAAATTGATGAGACATTTTTGAGTTTGGGGAGATTTAAAAAGGGCCCATGTTTTAAGCAGATGTATATGAAATTATATAAGATGAGTGAAAAGGCTTGGGGCTGTAAGTGGAATTTGGCAGGGAAACAGCATTTGCTGAAAAGAAGCATCTACGCTTGTTGTGCAGGGAATTTGTTTTATTTGACTAAGCTATAAGCCTTGTCAAATTATGAGCTGTAGCTGTAAAATATGCAGCTTTCAAAAATGTACACTGTGCGCACGTATGCATGGCAAAGTTAGATACATAATGAAAAATCTAGGCAGGTAAATTGCTGCAATTCAGAGAAGGCTTCTTGAAAAAGGTATCTAGCAAGCCTCGTCAGGCGCTAAATGACTGCTTGTGCAAAAGAGGGTTCCTGCTGACTTGGTAAGAGACATTATGCTGCACTTACACCTCCGAGGGTTGCCTTGCTTGCTGGCCATTATCAGGGACAAGACAATGGATGAAACAGCATTTTGGTCGTTCTGTGTGGCAATTCCTGTATTTCTAAGAATGTAAATTTTCTAAAATTGTAAAGCTAGTATCCAAACCTGGGATCCTTTAGGCAAAGCTCATTGCATTAGAAAATGCAAATCACACTTGGTGTGTCTGGTTTCATTAGATTACCCTCTGAGCATTGTGCCATGCCACAAGGAAGTCAGTGAGCCAAGATCACTGTTAATTTCCCTATCAGTCAGCACAAAGAGACATTTTCCTTTGCAGGCCACATTCCCAGCTGAAGGTTCAAGGATGCCCTTTCGTGTCTCTGTATTCCAAGTCTATGGAAGAAGTTGCCCATACAGCTACTCAGTATTGCTGCTGACTACCATTGTGCATCAGTTTCCACATCAATTTTGTAGTGATTTTGACATCATTCTGCAAATCTCATCAGAAACAACAGACTAGGCTATATTCATATGGCACGATCAACTTTTGTTTAAAACGAATGACAGTCTACATCAGATGAAAGAAGCAAAGCTCTATAGCAGCTGTCTTTAGGAACAGGGGGCTTGTCATCAAAGGTATTTGCGAGGTCGGTTCCAATTTAGATGATATCCTAGTATCACAAAATCCTATAAATATTATCTGGGAAAAAAAAGAATGAATTTTGTATTAATTACTTTCATGACCACTCAGCTACTTTTGCTTTTCTTTCTTATTTAAAATAATTAAGTACAGTCTACTTTCTATTACACATGCTTTCTCTTCAATATCCCTTGCTTGCCATCAGATCATGTTCAAATTCTAGCCAAAACATCTGCAGAAAGTTCATATTCCTGAGAGCACTAATCTAAATATTTACTTAGTTATGCACTCATAAGAGATCTGCCCATCTAATGCAAAACACAACGTTTGCTGATTCATAACTCTTTTTTCTTAAGTTTCAGCTAGGACCAATAAAAAAATAAGGTTAAATGTGCCCTTGAAAAAGCATTCTGGTTTACAAGAAAGCTTTGAGCTGAATTATAGGTGGCTACTGAAAATTAGCTGCTTGGTTCAGTACTGGTGTAAGCTTCTCCTCTGGGGAGCTGCTGAGTTTCTTGCAGAGAATTCTTGAAGCCCATTTAGGAAAGGGTTGCCCCCAGGGATCCCCCTGCACCCACGGCATTATGCAGGGAGTTTGGTTAAGCTTTTCCTGAACCCAAATGTCTAACCCCTCCCTTCAAGAAAAAAATAACCCAACCAAAATCAAAAAGCAGCACAGGAGAGCTGGTCCTGCATGGAAGGTACCTGTTCAGGTAAGAACCAGCACCAAAGGCTCCTATCGTATTTATAAAGTTGCTCATTTAAAAAAGAAAATCTTTGAAGAATTAGTCCCTTGAGCCCCTGTGTATTTCAGATCTGCAAAGCAAGCAGGGCACCGTGCCATATTCCCCTCTCCCTGGGACTTGTTTCAGGCGGATGATTCCCAAAAAGCTGTCAGCCAGCTGTGCTTCTTAGCAGTGGTGCTGAAGTGTTCACTCAGGAAAGTAGGTAGGAGGCATTTAAATCACTGTCTTGGGCTGCCAAGATCAGAGCAGAAGTTGCACTTTAAAACTGTAATGTGGCAGAACATCTAATAGCTGTAGCACAGCAGCACAGCCAGTATTAGGAGTGCAACACATGAGTGGCCTTTGCCTAGGACATGGGGGGTGGCACCAGCAGGAGCTGCCTTACCCCAGTGGGAGAGAAAGTGGGGAGAGCCCCAGAGTCTCCTTTCAGGGCTGGAGGAGGAAAATGAGACTGGCACTGAGCTAGGGAAAATAAGTCAAAGAAGGGGAAGTGAAACATCCCTAAGTCACTCTAAGGATCTGGAGAAGGAGGCCAGGCTTGATGTGGTTCTGGGCAACCCAGTACAGTTGAAGATGTGTGCCTGCTCATGGCAAGGGGTAGGACTAGATGACCTTCAGAGGTCCCTTCCAACCCAAACTATTCTATAATTCAATGATTCTATGATCCTAAGGAGCAAGTGACTCTGGCTTTTGACTTTTCACAGTGCCATTAGCTCTTTAAGGACCCATGTCTGGAAACTCAGTAATCAGAGGGCAAAAGAAGAGACTTGGTATGGTGCCCACTCTTAACTCTGTCATTACAAAATTCAACTGATTGAAATTGCTTCTGACACAGAGAAGAAAACAGGGTAATTAGGCAGCCATGTCACTACTCTTGTTTAATTTGCATTACCAAAGCAGCTAGAAACAGGAGGCACTTATGTGTCACTGTGTGTTACACAAATACAGAACACGAGACGGTCCCTCTCCTCACAACCTGCAATTTTAATATCCACAGACAAGACACCTTAAAGAAACAAATGTTGAGATGTGTGAAAGGTAGTAGGCCTTGCATGTCCCCAGTGCTGAGGGAGGGAGGAAAAAAAGGAGACTGCCAAGAAGGAAGGCACACATGGCCTTTGCTTGACACATCAAACCCACTGAAAGGATATGCAAATAGGATGAGAGGGTAAAGTCACTGGTTTAGGGAGAAAACCCTTGCAGTGATGTTCTGGCTGCATGTCAACAGCACAAGGTGACATTTGTCATTGCTACAGCAAAAGCTGTTGCATTGACTGAGAAGTGGGACTGTAATTCTGGGAGCAAGTCGGCAAAACATCCAGGACACGTACAGGTGCATCCCAGGCAGTCCGTGTCAATTCCAAGGAGCAGAAACCCTGGTTATAAGTAACGACAACTTATTGTCACTGGGGCTAGGCGGTCAATCGTAGCCATAAGTGTTTGCTTAAAAAAAAAGACAATTTCCTGCCCCAGGATTTAGAGCTTGTCAGAGGTGTCAGTCTGACAGTCCTGGAGCTTGATGTCCTCTCATTATTCGCAGAAGAGGTGCAGCATGGGAGGCAGCAGGACAGGATTTTCAGCGCTGATCTGACAATCCAGTTTTCTGTGACAGATAAATTGTTGATTTCCTGATGGAGGCTGCAATTTGTGGTGGTAGGAGCAGTGGGGTTCAGAGA
Organism: Coracopsis vasa; assembly: GCA_026283785.1. Classification (NCBI taxonomy): domain Eukaryota; kingdom Metazoa; phylum Chordata; class Aves; order Psittaciformes; family Psittacidae; genus Coracopsis; species Coracopsis vasa. The sequence continues at coordinate 15,637 of JANHGB010053372.1, forward strand.
GTGATTGCATTCTTATTGTGAGCTGAGTCGAGGCAACCACCTGCTTTGGGTAACTTGAGTGAGAAGTCAGTCACTAGTAGTGCATTACTGTCAAGACCTATCAGTGTAATTTAAACCAGGACCTCGCAGACAAAAAATTAGGGCCCCACTTCAGCACTTCAGCATTCTCTCACCAAAGTTCTGTGTGCCAGCTTTCAGACCTTTGAATCATTCAATACCTTAGAAATTACTCTCTTGGATCTTGCTCTCCTTCTTGACCTGGCTCAATAACCAGGGGTGTGAAGTTTTTGGGAAAACCCGGTGAGAGGAGCATGAACCAGGTCCATCTTACACAGGTGATGCATCCAACCATATGTACTTCTGATTGGAAGCTGGTTTTCATTCACTGTCATATAGTAAAATGCACAAGCAGCTCAGCCTTTCAGGACCTGCTGCTCCTGACACCCTGGAAGCCAAGCATGTGGCATGGATGAACAACCTTGCAAACTCAGGAGGAAACAGATCTCCCATTTCCTAGTTCCTGCAGAAATGTCCTAACCACTTGGCTTTATTCTAAACTATGGATTAGTTTAACCAAAACTGCAGCACATCTGGGCAACTTGGAAAACACTGGTCAAGCAAAAAACACTCATGTCTTCGGTATGTGTGGTAGGTAGGTACCTAAAGTTTTTCTCAGTTTTTTTTCATGTCTTGAATAATTTTTGCATCTCCCCCTCAGTCATTAATTTCTTATTTGCAGACTCCATGGTTAGCCATAGTTTAACTTGGGGCTTTAGTTTATTTTCCTTGTTATTTGTGTGAAGCAATTTGGCTTATAAACCCCTCGTGCTCATTTAATACTTGGAATTACACTGGTTGTTATCAGGAGTTTCACTAGCTTGTATGAGGTCTTTGAAGTAAATCAGTATTTTTCAGGATAGCAGTATACCTTTTTGACCTGCATTTGGATACTCTTGTCACTGCAAGATGTCACTATTTTTCTCTATCTCTTCAAAATTAAGCAGGTGGTTTCAGAAAGTTCCTCATTTCCTTCCTTTTCAGATACAGACTATCACCTACCTCCCCACCGCTCTTTTTGATGTTAGTAGTAACTTTCTCCATCAGCACAAAATAGGGTGGACACATTTTCTTGCCCGATTTCAAATACAGGATAGGTACATATACTGAATAATTTTATACCATTACTTCCCATTTTGGCATCTGCACCTACTTTATTTAAAGGGAGGCTCATTTTCTTATGAATATGTTTTGAGTGGCTTTTAGCATCTTTATGGATATAGATTGTCTGTTTTCCTTATCCGTATTTTTCAGCATTCCCTTTCATCCACTCTTCTTGCATCCAATCTTTATGCATTGATGTGTTTCAAATTTTCATTAAACAGTAATGCTTAATCCTTTATTTAAAGCAATGCACTTTTTGCCAATAAGATTTATGCAAACTTTGATTTTACAGCATTCTTGAATCACATTTAAGACTATTCGGCTATACCAACAGTTGTTTTAATTTTTAGAAAACTGGTGGTTTTAAATTCATGAGTTTATACATCATGTAATGGTACCATGTATGTTTGTACAACACAAATATGATCAGGTCATGACCACTGCTACCTAGGCAACAGTCACTTTTTAGGTCCTCTTGCACTGGTGATTGACCTGTAGGATACTGCATCCCCTGGAAGCAGGCATTTATTGTTTTCTAGGGGAAAAAACTCTCTGCTCTAACCAGCAGCTATTTACTGTCAAATGTGTAGATGTCTTTTTTGAGCAATTACTGTAATGTCAGTTAAAAATGTGGAATGCCTTTAAGTGATGGTGTTTAAAATTTGATGACAGGATGACATGGACTATTCAATTACTTGAACAAGTTACTCATCCAAGAAGGGCTCACAACTTCAGAAGCAGATGATCAGCCCTCCAGAGTGGGAAGATGGGTAATATACTCCAGTTCAGAATTGCTTGTTTTGTGAGGGAATCAGCCCATTTGGTCTCTATACACCCCAGGGGAGACCCCCAGTTTCCATACCAGATGTGACTAGAAAATAAGCTTGAGACTCTGGAATGAGTTGGTTGGAACCAGCATCGCTTGGACTTCATGGACAATCACTCTGGTCCTGCCTGGCAATTCTTCTGTTGCTTAAGGAGGGAAGAAATGGGTCAGCCTGATAGCTTCAACTTCTATGAGCCTCTGGCATTACAGCTTGGAGGCTCAGCCCAGCTGCTAAGTCCTTTCTTGCACTCTGCTGGCTGAGCTGATGCCCACCCAACAGCTTGCACAGTCACAAAGGCTGTGTCAAGCCCTTGCAGGAACATTAATGTTATGCAAAGTGACAGAGTCCCCTTCTGATGTTCTGCACTCAGCGACTGGAACATCTCCCTCCACCTCCCTTCCCAGAAGGGAAGCATTAGTACAGATTATACTGCCTTTTATTCATCTTTAAGAGAGAAAAGTGTCACTTTGCATATTAATGGATTGAAATTTTACATTCATTTTCAGCATTAAATAGGGGGAAACCTACCTAGAGAAGCTGTGGATGCTCCATCCCTGCAAGTGTTCAAGGCCAGGTTGGATGGGGCTTTGAGCAACCTCATCTAGTGAAAGGTGCCCCTGCCCATGGCAGAGGGTTGGAACTGGATGATCTTTAAGGTCCCTTCCATCTCAAACCATTCTGTGATTCTATTATTCTATGAAACTGTCAGGAGATATTTATAGTAAGTCCCCAACCTTGCAGTAAATTTTTATATTTGAAACATAACCACTCAGATTTTTAAGTCGTTGCTATAGGAGGAAACGGAAACATTTACATGCAGTGAAGAAGAACTAAAACAAATCTTAAAAGGTACTGTTCTGCATTAATTCAGGCACTTCAGTGTCAATGGGGAATTGGGCATGGCAGGTATCCAAGTGCTCAGCTTTTTACTACCAGAAATATTGCCTCTAATGTTTTTTCTCTTTGAGGGAAATTCATAGAATCATAGAATAGTTAGGGTCGGAAAGGACTTTAAGATCACCTAGTTCCAACCCCCCTGCCATGGCAAGAGACACCTCACACTAAACTATGTCACCCAAAGACTCCATCCAATCTGGCCCTGAACATTGCCAGGGATGGCGCATCCACAACTTCCTTGGGTGTGGTATAAACGCCTTTATTGATACTGTCTGAACACACAGATTAATTTACAGGGACATCCAGCAGCGGTGCCCAGTGTGTGGCCACCATGGACAGGAACATCCCCCTAGGCTTCCTGGGCACAGGCACTGCCTCAGTGCCAGCACCCCAAAGACCTTTCTCCAAGGGATGCTGGGCAAAGGGGCAGCAGCAGCAGCAGGACTGTGGTGGGCAGGCCTGTGGGGGCCCCGTCACCCCCGTGTCACAGTGCCACCACTCACCAACGCAGCATCACAATGCTCTGGGGCAGTATAAGGCAGCATCCTCCCGTGTCCCACTGCCAGAGTGACCGGCGCTGCCACCGGAACAGAGCTGGAAGACTGAAGGCACCCAAGAGGAATTCCTGGAGGCACCTGTGGAATTACTTGGAGGGGCAGAGGAGGGAAGACTGAAG
>JANHGB010053373.1:7369-17411 GCA_026283785.1 Coracopsis vasa
CCTTGCCTTTGGTATGGTTAAACTTTGTAAGGTTGGCATCAGCCCACCTCACAAGCGTGTCAAAGTCTCTCTAGATGGCATTCCTTCCCTCCAGTGTATCAACTGAACCACACAGCTTGGTGTCATTGGCAAACTTACTGAGGGCACATTCAATCCCACTGTCCATGGATGCAGATGTTGAACAAATAAATGCATATCTCAGTATTCTTCAGACACTGGGCTTACACGTACTAACACTTCACATGCAACCTAATCTGCTAGCCTAAGCTCCTTACGTGCATCAGTAGCTTTAATAATTTGATCAAATGTCACATTCTTTTTCAAAGGTCCAAAGAAAGAGCTGGAGTCAATAGGGAGGAGGGCAGAACCAAGCCTGCAGAATTTTGAGGTACAGCCTCTGGGTCAAACAGCATTTTCTGTATGAAATATCCCTAGTCCAGATGCATGGCATGATCACAAGACAGTTGTGCAAGAGCTGTCCCTCAAAACTAGTTCTAAAAATCAGCAGTATTTTTACGACAGGCAGTAATGGAGATTATATCTAGATAGGTATTGAGGTCAGAAAAAAACGTATGAGCGACTGCAGCAAAAAAATGATGAAAAACTGTGCACTTTTGTGCGCTCAATTAAATTTCTCTTTTTTTTCTGTAGTCCTTAATAGCATTTTAATAGCTAGTGCAGGTAATATATGCCACACTATTATGTACTACATTCTGATATGTATACTGAAAAGAACAGAGTCACAAGTATAACTTCTTAAAGTTAACCTTATTGCCTTCCTTAGGGGCTCATTTCATGCTGGTCTATTGCCTCCCTACATACAACTTTCACATCTGCCTTTCAGGGTTGGCTTTCAGTTCTCAGTATCCTGATCCCTCTGTACCTCTCTTTCTCTGTTTGGGTGAATATGAGAATTTTTTTATGCTGGCACGTTTTAATTTTGCAGAATCAGGATCCTAAAATTACTGCATAACAGATGGAAGGAAATGCTTCCAAGTTTGTGCTTCTGACCTTATACAAAAGTACACCAATATACACAAACTAAATACAGACATTAAATACCCAATGCTAGTACTGTTTCACAACCTTCATCTCTCATCACTGCACACATCGTGAGGTGTTTAACCATTTTCCATTTTCCTAGTACATATTACATCATTCCAGTAATTTCAAAACATTTCCAGTCAAAAACAATACTTCAATTCAGCACCAGTTCTGCTTGTATTAAAAATGAATCCTTATGCAGCACCAGTTTTTCTAGGTATGAGTTGCTGCAAAGGCTTAACACAGCACAGCATCCAATAATAACACAGGGGTATTATCAAGGTTCTGCCATTACCCACCCCTGTCCAGGTACTACCCTACTAACCAATATAAAAAGACATGCATTCTCTTCTTGTGTTACCATGCTTTAATGGGCAATCATTTGATCTGCTACAGCTTCCTGGCAATAATCATTTGGAAATAAAAGCCACAAAAGTTAAATCTGTCAAGCATTTTTATTCTCTAAATACCTTATTATTTCTCTCCTTAAAAATAATGTCTCACAAGATTTATTTTTTTTTTTTAATCATGTAGAAGACTGTTTACAAAATATTCCAAATATAAATTACATACTTTTTCAGAGAACAGTTCTGAGGATAGAGATCATAATAACACAGAGAGATAAAGAATTTGTTTAACACTTCCTGGAGAATCTCAAGACTTAATGCACTGGGTTATAAGGAGCACATCAAAACACACTATACTAATCTGACACCCACCTCTTTGTTCTTTGGAAATCTTAGAAATGACCACTGGAATATTATGTTCTGCTCCACCCTGAAAACAGAATAAATGGCAATTTTGTCAATCACTAGAAACAGCTCTTTACTTAAAATTAAGTTTACCCTTTCTCTACCTGCAGGTTTCAGAGAGACTGAGAAAATAATTATTCTGCATTTCCTCTTTCTTAAAAAAAACAAAACCAAAACCAAAACCAACCCAAACCCAAAACTGAACAACAACCAAAAAAAAAAAATTCCAAAACTTGATTGGGATTAATTCCTTATTTCCTCTCATAAATAAGTTCTCAGTAGCTATCATCAGCTCAGGAAGTGATTTGAATGTTGTTCAAACCTCTACAAGACTTGAAGAAAAAGAACATTAGTTCCTATGAATTCTGGAGAGATTAATGCATGAAATTGTGTCCTGCAAAAAGCAAAATGGACATTGCACTACAATGGCAGTCATGCTGTGATCAGTTTTCACGCTGGCAAGAAACAGGTAAACAAAAGCCCAAGAAAAGCAAGTTTGAAGTTTTCATCTCAAAGGTGGTCTTTATTTGTTTCTGTCTGTGCTACACAAGCACAAAGAGTGAGCAAAGCAGTGGGATAAGTACCAAGGAACTGAAAAGGAAACCTTAAGAAATGCAACAGTAGGTATTCAATAAATGGGGGGAAATAAAGGAAAGCTAGACAGTAACTCAACAGTTCAGCAGCGATTCAGTGCTGCTGCTTCATTCAATTTATCCTGTGGGGACTGGAAACATTTATGGTGCTTAAGAATAAAGTATTATAAAGAAACCTTAACTAAAAAGGAAACTCAAAGGAAGAGAAAGGCAAATGCACACAAAGACACAAATATTTCTTTCCACTGTAAAGAATATCAACATGTAAGCCTGAATGTAATCTGTACAAATTCAGATCCTCAGAAATTACAGTCTGTCACACTGTTATTTTTCCTACGAATCCTGGTTAAGAATTTGCTTATTCTTCTCTTTCAGAAAAAATAGTTGACCACCTATCTAAACAATGGATCTTTTCCAATGTTTTAAATTTTCTGTCCCTCTAAATGTGGAAATGTAGTTACAACCTCAGACCAGGAGTCAAGTAATGTTGAGTAATGGTGCTGAAGTCTTAAGGGCTCAGACCTCTACCAGACTCTAACACCCACCTTTGTAATACAAATTTCCTCTGTCATTTCTCCTTAAGCAGGCATGGATGAGCCTGGAATAAAGGCAGCTACCCACCTATGGAGGTGGTCCTGACAGAAAAGGCAGAGGAAGCGCTAATCACTGACAGCTGTTTGAAGGTCACTGTCCTGAATGTTGGCCATTACTGATGAGAAGTCACCCATACTTCCTTTCAAAGTGTTGCATGACACAGTTCTAAAGATTTTTTCTTAAGCTAGTTTTTATGTATGAGGGCTTTTTTCTGAAATTTTTGTAATGAAAAATAGGGAACTAAAACTAGCAACTTTTACTGGCAAATGCTGTTTTTGTGTTTGGCTCCAAGAATAATAAGAAAATTACTATTTTGTTTTTCTAAGCAGAGGGAGTCTGTAAAACCTTATAGCAATTGTTGGACTTCAGCATCTGCAGACAATGTAGGTGACATTTTTATTTCATACTAAAAAGCAACATTTATTGAACTAACAAAAATAGCTTTCAGGTCTATTGGCACAATATGGCTAATGTCTATGAAGATAATTATCTTCCCAACTGAAAAATGGTGACATTATACAGGTTGCCTATTGGAAGCAGTCCATGTAAAGCTCTGAACTGTGTTCAAAGACTGTCTTAGAGAATACTAGTTGGTGTAAGCCAAGACTGTGCCAGGAATCATGTACACATCATGTACACATTTTCATCTTTAAAGATGAAAAGATAAATTTTTAAACTAAAAGCTAGATGATTCATCTATTTAATTAAAGCTTTCTAGCCTTTTTATTTTATTTTTTATTGTTTCAATTTGAAACAGAGAAAATGTGTTAATGAAAAAATATCACAGAATGAAGAGAAAAGGATCACCTAAGTATATACATAAGTGTGAGCAGGACAAGTGCACATGCTCGCTTTAGAGATTTTTTGATTGAGTCAAATTTTGAAAGTCATACTGAATCTTAGCAGATGTGCAATGCTATTCATCATTTAAAAAGAACAATCAAAACAGTCAGGAAAATGGCAGTGTACAGTGCCCTGGTAGCCAGAAATCAGACTGTAACTGCAAACCTTAATTTATTTAATGAACTATCAATTTTACTGTCTATTTCCACAATAACTCTACACTCCAGTTACTGAGAAACATGATGTTCTTTCAGAAGTCACATACTTAGCAGCTTCTTGTGTCAAATCACAAATGTGTCAGAGATGTGATAAATGACTGAAATACTACACTGCACAATTTCTACATCTAACTCCATGGCTATTCCTTCAAACAGAGAGGTTTATTACTGAGAGTTCTAAAGGGGATTCAGAAATTAGAAAATAATTCCTTCTGAAGAGTGTAAACCAGATCAGTTCTGTTTCAAATTCAATTGCACTTTTACAATTAATTTCAGTAAAATAAAGTACAGCAAAATACAAAAAAGGGGTTTTCTTTTGTTCTTTCACACCTTCAAAGAGTGGATTATAAGCAATATTTTAAAGGGCTTAAGTTCAGATCTTGTGTAAATCAATCTCACAAGCAGATTTTTTAAAAAAGCTGAATGCCAAAACTAGACAAAATCATATTAAAACGCAAATATTTTAAAGGAGCATTAATCACTGTACTGCTATAACTCACGCATCAGATAAACTGCATCCCCTGATACGTACCACTGTAATAAAGTAAGTCCTCAGATAACTCCCATCTTCAAGTAATCAGAGAGTAGCAAGACAACAGGAATATGTGGTTTTGCGGGAAATAGTTACTGAAACAAGGCGGAAAGGCCTCCTCACTTCTACAAAAATAGTTACTTTTCTATTTAAAACTAATAATAAATGTAAGCCCATTATTAAAGTTTAGGTATCTTCAAAAAACCCCAAAGTAACAAACTGTTACTCATCTGCAAGAGGAAGCATACCATGATTGGTACCTTTTAAAAAAGAAAACTAGCACTCCTCAGAATATTTGGAATTTAGATTGACATTTCATAACATACCTAAAAAGTCCATTCCAGTAAGTCTTCATAAAGTTTGCTTACCAAACTATAAAGAGCATTACTTTAAATTCCAATTCTAAGTTGTTTCTTACTACTATCTTGAAATTATAGTAGCAGATTATATTAGTTATTGTGTTTAGATTGTGTTCGCTATCCAATTGCTTGTCAATCTTTCTTTTTGAGAGTATAGGATTGCTAAAAATGGGATTTAGCAAAAGACGTTCCATGTTTATGTTTTTCTAAAAATAAACCATTAAAAAGAAATAAATCATACTGTTTTAAACACATAGAATTCTACTTGCCATTTTCACTACCTATTCTACATCATCCGAGTAAGTTTGTTTCCTTTGCTGAAAGAGATATCTTTTCTATTTAATATATTTGTTGAAGGGATTCCATAACCTTATCATTAGTTATTCCAAAAATTAAAAAGAAATAATCTATTCAACTCTGAATTTAGGTAGCTTCATCTTTCCACTACTTAAGATTAATACTGATCAAAATATCTATGCAATAAAATAAATAATTTTAATTTAGAGCCTTTATTTGTAAATTCTATTGCAGCTGCTTCTAGTACATTTGATATAGGTGTTTTGCTTTGTTTTGTTTCCCTATGGAAACAAGATTTGTTTTCCTGTCTAGGCTAAATTAACAATCTGGTTTGGCACTTTTAAATACTTTTGCAGCTTCCAAGGATTTTCTGTAGAACAATGGACATCTTGCTGTAAAAATTTAAGAATATCTCACTCCACTAATTTAAGAAAGACCACTGCACATTCACTATTTAATTTATATTTCTTAATGATATTTTATTTTATACAATGTACCTGATACTTAAATAATATAATCTTGAACTTCTTAGCAATTTTAATTCTAAAAGATAACCCACTGTAATGTATACTTAAGAAATCAATTTTAGTGACTTTTAATGAGATTTGCTCTCCAAACCTCAAAAGTTCTTACTGTAACCAGTTATTTCTTGGCACCAGCTAAATAAAACCTCATTCAGACATATAATTAATTTTACACTGATATGCATTACTTCATCACTATTCAGTGAAATGCAACTTATGTTAGAGGAAAATAATTTGTGAGATGCTGACTAAACTCGCAAGAAACTCGCCACAAAATAGCAATTAGTTTTCCTTGAATACAGTTCTTCAGTGGGTCAAGAAGATAATGGCAAGTGTACCAAGACATATTTTAATAACTAGTATTTCTATTCAGCAATATTCTTATCAAGGACATCATAAATGCACATTAATCCCTCTTTTGAGTCCCTTTTTACAAGGTCAGCACTAGCAGATGTTCACAGGAAAGTCTATACTTTCACTTTATATGCATAATTAAAGCCTTTTTATATTCATGTGAAATACACTTAAGTTTTTCCATTGCTATCTTGAGACTGAGGACTGCTGTGTCTAGAAGATAGAAATAATGTTGTGTTGTCTACACTGAGATTCAAAACTAAGGAAAGGGCTTAAACCATGACAGGTTTTCAAAAGCATAGTGTTTGATGACAAAAATTATTAACCCTTCCCCCCTCCCTCAAAAAAGGCTCACCTACACTTATATATGTTCCTAAGGCTTGCTGAAGAAAGCAAAAATATGTAGCCTGATAAATTGCTACCTTTGGTTGATCTACAGCAAAATAAATACGAAAAAGCGGTAACACTTTCTGTCCTACTAATGAATTGCAATGAATTAATGTGATATGCTCTGCAGGAGAATTGATGAACTTATTGGCTGTTCCATGTGTCTGCTAGTGCAATTTAGCATTCATTAATAACGATTTGAATTAGAGTGCTGTTGAACAAAAGTACAGTCTGTGTAGTTGCAAACACTTTTCAACTCTCCTATCAAATTTTATTACAAAGTTGCTCAGCTTAAATCTTAAGGGAATGATCTTTACATTGCCTTCCATTCCACAGGGCAGTGTAACTGCTGGCTTATCTACTGGATAGTACCTTACATCCTACAATATGATTGTGCTCTTGTTTCTAGTCCTCTAAAATATATTTTGTCCGCATTAAAAGTAACATTAACTATATACCAGGACACTTTTTGTGTAACAGGGAGTAATAGGAAAGAGGAACCCTGAAATCCCATCCTACCTTTATACTTAATCCAAATCCTCCTATAGTCTGTCTCCTAATTGTTACTGTTCTTTCCTGAAAAGAAAAAAAAGAAAAAGTTAGATTTAATGTTTTCTGCCATAGCATCTATATTCACACTTTGGTAAGTTGTTCCTGTGCTTTCTCCCTACATTGATTTTTCTTGTTTTAATAAACTTGTGAATTTCATAATGTGAAAATCCCATGAAACCTATGTTGCAGAGAAAAAAGACAAAGTCTGGAAAAAAAGCTGAGGTCCTGTCTCAGACTAAAATTCATTTGTTCAATTTATACCATACTACCAATTACTGCAATGCAATAAGAACAGAACTGCAAAGTTTTAACAGTTAGCACACAACACATGCATTTCAGAGGTCTTAACCTTGCCTAGTCCGAAATTGGTCCCACATGCAGACTGAACAATACATGCTGAAGTACATAAACTGCACCCTTTAGGACATTTTCCAATTTAGTCTAATCCAAAAGGAATACAGCTTGTGTAATCCAAGACCACTCAGTGATGTGAAGCAACACATAAGCGCACGTCATCCAGAAAATCATTTCAAAGCACAGTCGCAATCCAAATTAAAAAAACTAATCCAATCACAGCCACTGTTGGTGTCATAGCTATGGTTTAAAAATCATAAGCAATGATTTAAAGGATGTTGTTACAGATAGAATTATTTAAAGCAGCCTATTTTTTTATTTTTGTTGCTCATTCTAAATGCTCTTCTGTAAAAACTGTAGGCTAGTGTATCTCTTAGATATGAACATTTACAAAAAAGATTTTTTGATTTTCTAGTGTCTTCTTGACTTTATTTCCAAAGATCATTTAGAATTAGTCAATTTGGTTAGCAGTAAAAAGCCTTAGTAGTAGATATTCCATATATCCATATACAAATACATGGAATATATGGAGTTTTTAATGTCCTCTATATGTGGTCTAGATCTTATAAATTATATATTGCATAATGTAAGTCTGAATATATATTTTATGTATATGTATTCATCTATTTCAGCATAATTAGCCAGTGTCAGTCAGATTTGAATGTCTCTCATCAGAAACATACCAGTAACAGAAAGGATGGAATATCTACACAGGTATTTTGTCCTTACTTCATATACAGAATGGAAAAGAAAGCATGTCAGGCTATCACATAAGAGTTTTGGAAACCTGAATTTGGGGGGAAATCAGTTGCTTTCTTTCTTTCTCAAATTTGTTGATGAATTGAGTAATTGCAGACAGATCAAGCATAAACTAGGTCTGTGTTTTGAACGGCAAGATAAAATGAGTTGCCTAAAATGAGACTTTCCATTTATTTATTTAGTCTAAAGCTTGTAAATGTTTACTGTAAGAAAGAGGTATATAATTTTCTTGTTAAATGATCCAATGTTTCAATATTTTTTTTTACATTTGAAATGCATGAAAAAATACACTTTTATATGCATTACCCACTAATGAATGCATAGCACAGCAATAGAGGAATATATGACTATCCTGTTTCATCTATGTGCTTCTGCACTGTGCAGAAGGACCAGAAGAGTCTCCACAGCCCTCAACTCACACCATCTAGGAAGGAATTTTTATAACGAAGTTCCCAGAAACCGGGTTCAGTCCACAAAGTTATTTCACTTCAGGCCCCTAACTGTACTTATAAAAACTTTAGTCTGTCAAGAGGTTTCAGCCAGAGATAATGCTGTGGGCAGTACATTCAGGATAAACCAATATAAGCCACAGCCCGATGTGTGGTCTGAGTTTACACAGACGAACATGAAACGTTCAGCTGTGGCACCAGTGGTAGCTGTATTTTTCCTGTTAACTCCACCTCATTTTCAGCTCCAGCTTGAGTTGAACATCTAGTTAAGAACAGAAGCTTGACTTGCACATTCTAGTAAGTGCATTCTATTATTTTTGTTATACATGTCAAATCAAATAGAAAATATTTGCATTACGTAAGAAGACGCTGAATAATAAACTGGCTTGGTGTTCTACATTAACTATGAGTGAAATAAAGAGTATCACCCTTTACAATTAAATTTCAAATTAAGTAGTATGCTTAGTGAAAAACATAAATCTTCAGTAAAATTTGTAGCCCATATGTGAGTAGTCACTGTAAAGTTTAAATAGTGACGTATGAATATATTCTAAACTGAAGCTATGGTTTAAAAAAGCCTAATAAAAAGCTGTCCTGCAGAATATTTCTATTCTTGTTTGTTTTTCTTTTCAAAAACCAGTGTAAAAGCATCAATAAAACATTATTTCTGGTTTTCACTTAAGTGAAGGTAGAGTCAAACCAGCCCTGAAAACTCTTGATTTGCAGTCTTATGTGAGGTTACCAATGCTGTCTAACAGGAAACTAAAAACATTTTCCACTGGAGTTGAGAATTACTTTTTAAGAGGAAGAAATGCATGCTTCAGAAATACTTCATTAGCATAGCTGACTACTAAATAAACAAAACAGTAAAAGTAAGCAAAGAGAAGAGAAAAAAAATCAAGCAACTGTAATTTTCATGCACAAAATAATTTATCAAGAGAGTTTCATCTAGTATTTTTTTCTGGGATCTTTTCTAGTAGATATTAAATATTTCATGTCTGTTACTGAACTGAATTGAACTTTAAAAACATACTGCAAACTAGAGCCACTTCAGTGATCATGTGCAATGAAGGCACTGCACTACATTTAACCTAGGCTGATTGAACACACTTCTCATTCTCATAATAAAGAATGACTTTGGTGTATCTGTAATGTAAAGACTTACATATGCTTCGTAGTATAATAGCTAGCAATTACACACATGCAAACAATTAATGATCTTCAAAAATACACATCAGAATTACATGAGCTCTGTATTTCATCAGTAAACTAGCAGTAATCGCCTAGTCTGCAACTGCAAATCTTACATCAACAATATAGTGAAAAAGCTTTTCCAGAACTGTCAGAAGCATCACACTTTTCATAAACCTGTAAAAACTGTAATCCATAAAGAAAAATAAATATATTCAGTGCAGGTCAGTCAAAGCAGGA
>JANHGB010053380.1:0-48605 GCA_026283785.1 Coracopsis vasa
GCCTCCTCTGAACTCACTCCAACAGCTCCACGTCCCTCTTGTGCTGTTGCCTCAGAGCTGGATCAGGGCTGCAGGGGGGGTCTCCCCAGAGTGCAGCAGAGGGGCAGAATCCCCCCCCCAAAGTGCTGCTTATGCTCTGGGGGTGCAGCCATGATAGCCCAATAAACAGGCACCATCGGGAACATCTCCCTCAAAAAAACAGGATCACATTTTGTTCATCAAAATAAGTCTGTTCCAAGTGCCCTATTTTCATCCTGTGCTTCAAAGTAAAATCACATTTCACTTTGGATATCATTTTTGGAAATGTTTCTATGCAGAACTTCATCTTTTTGTTCAAGTTTCTTAGTGTTTCACTCCTCACACACATGCCCACAAGTATGTAAACACACACATCCATGTCAAATCCCTGGCAGAAAACAGGAACTCAGTAACATGCAGGGAGACGGAGACAAAAGGTCTTACATCGGCCATTTGGATTTCCTCGGGATCCAAACGTGGATGGCTTGGCCCGTTCGCAAGGCTCCTGTTCTGATGGGCAGGACACATGTTCTGACGTAAATGATTATGCATTTGTTTTCTTTGTTTCCTTTAAAACAGAAAGGAAAAAATCTGTAAGGAAGACTTATGGGGCACTCTGCCCCCAGAGACACCTGGGAGATGCAGATGATAGAGAAGGCGAGTATCAGACATGCTTGTTTCAATGGTGTTTGTGAAAGCTGCAAACAGAAGGAAACAATGCGTTCAACATTTGCCACCTTCTGCTGCTTCTGCCAGAAAAGATGAACATTTCTTATCATGGGCAATTTGGGAAGCTGGGTCCAAGGTCTCCTCTTGCAAGACAAGGCTCAGCACAATGCAGTGGAGCCAGGGGCACCATGGTGCTGGAAGCAGAGGAGAAAAGCAGGGAGGTGGAAAACAGGAAGCAGGTCCTGGCTTGGCCTTGGTGGCAAGGCACTCGACCTGTCCTGCATTAAGTACAAAGTGGTAAAGCCTACTATTGCAGGGCATCCACTCTGCAAGACCCCTCGTGTCACAGGGGCACCCTGAACTGGGGTGAGGCGCAAGTGAAGTAGGGAACAATGTGCTGCCCGGCAAGGAAAGATGGCCATAAAAGAGGTCCCCAAGCATCTTGTTCCATTGAGATAACCCTGAAACGTACATAGCTGAGCCCACGGCTCCTGCACAACAGCCCAGTGTGCTTCTGCTGTCAGGAGATGAGCTTCTGCCTTGAGGACCAGCTTTTCCCAGTAACAGAGCATCACCTGGCTGGAGGAAATGATGCTGATTCAGGGGATAAGAAAATGGTCCCAGGAAAACATCCTGCTCAGGCACAGCCTGCTAGGCTCCACTGTTCTCCTTCATGAGACCTTCCTGGGAACACCACAGCACAGCATCTCCTTAAAGTAGCATTTGGGTGAAGAGCATGAAAGCACAAAGCATGATCACGGCCACTCTGTAACCTCTGGCCAGTGCTGTCTGCTAACCACCCGTACTCACTTGGTTTTACAGTAAGCTACCACACAGACGATGCCCACCACAAGCAAGGCAACGCAGATTCCCGTGATGGTTAAAACTCTCTTCTGGTAGAGCTCTTCCGCTTCTGCAAATGGAGAGAAGAAACCACAATGACAAATGGGCTCCAGCACCAGGGGTGCGCCTGGCTGCACAGGAACCAGCACTGCGTGTGGGTGAGATGGAGAACAGGGCTCGGTCAGACCTCCTGCCAATCCACTGCCTGTCTCCAATAGCTGCCCCAAACCTGAGACCAGCTGGCCCAACCTTGCTCACCCCGCAGGAGACCTTCACTGCTTTTGCCTCTCTGTACCTTTGCCCTCTTTCACTCACCCCTTCTGTGCTCAAACACGCTGCTTGCTTTACTTGCCCACAGCACAACTCAGTGACTAGTCTCAAACAGCCCCATGACTCTCCTCTCCCTACCAGCAGATCACCCTTGTCAGTAACTCAGTAGCCTACAAAGAAGTCCCCGAGCAATCCCCACTCACCACGTACACCCATGCCCTGTGATGCTCTCTCCCATCACAGGCTCTCTGCTCTGACTTAGAATGCCTTTCCCTTGCAGCAGCTGCATGCCCTGGAGCTCTGCAGTGTGGCTAGAAACCACCGAGAAACAGGCTCCAAAGCATGTAGGTGCTGAAGAGGACATCCTAAACCAGTCCAAAAGCAGAATGAGGATGGAAAAGTGATAGTGTGTAAGACAAAGAAAAGGGAGTGGAGCAATTAAAATACAGTAACTGGTTACAGTCATGGATCTTTACTGAACCCCTAGGAAATGATTAATTCCACTGCGCCAGATAACTGAGATGCACGCACAGAATTCAAGCAGCATGGTGCTGCTTCTCTCAAATACCACCATTTGTCACGGACCGCCTTTCAAACCAGGAAAGTCAGTCACTTGCATCAAAATCCAAACCATGCTGAAGTGAGGTAATTGTTCACATTAATCAAGGCTCCAAGGGAACACTCGGATGCTGCTTGCTGGGTATCAACACCTAGGCAGCAATCACATGGCAAGGGCACCTCTTCCTCTGTGGTTACATCAGAGCAGATGCTCTTCACGGCAACATCCAGCAATCTCCACTGAGATCAGCAGAAGCAATTTGGCTCTGTGGCTGGAGGACTGAGAGGAGGATTCAGTGCACACTTGCCATGAGCGTTCTAGTTCAACATCTATGAGAGATGTCCTGATGCCTGCATAATGCGTGTTAATGTTAATGGGATTTGTACCTTCTTTAATATTCATTGAAATATTTTTTCATATAGATCAGGCAATAAAACTCATGCCATGGTTGCTGTGCTCACCATGCCACACTAAATAACTTTGAATGGACTATATGATAGCCTCAGACGATGAAATACAAAACCAGAAGAGAAACAGGTCTGGTGTCAGAAATCCTAGACTTCAGCAAAAAAGCATGGGCCAAGCAATGAAACATTCCAGATAACTGGATATTTAGACCAATTTCACCTTGTTGTTTTGGGAAGGAAAAGGCATTTTTTGGAAATTAAAAAAAAAAAAAAAGAAAAAGTGGTAGGAAAAATGTTTATCTCTTTCTAACTTTTAAAAAGAGAATGAAGAAAGATTTGCTAAACAAGGGCTGAGAATGACAGCCCTGGCATGAAGATGTAAAACAATCAGCAGAGCTTTCTTCATGCCTGTGCTGCAAAATCTCAGTATAAAACAACACATTCCCATCCATTTTATTTGAGCACTGGCCTCTGGCTTCATGAGGCACTCAGGGTGCTGGTGGGTCTCCAGGAAGGCAACGTGCCACCATTCACTGCAGGGAGCTGAGACTCTCCCAGACTCATGAGGGTGTGGATCATGGGCCTCTTCTGGGCTGAAAGTTGCTGCTCTGTCAGCTTCACCAGCTAGCTACATCTCCTCAGAGCCAAAGCCTGTAAGGCCTGGGATCTGCTCATAGAGGAGCAGTTGGGTGCTGGCTGACATACTCCTTGTGCTTTACTACAAGGAACCACATGGAGCTGGCATGGGGACAGAGCTCACTCTGAGGTGAGACACCTCCTTCAGTGACATGTTCCAATTGCACGGATGCCCTATTCCAGGCATCTGCAACCATGGCAGACAAGTTTTCTCGCTCTTGCACACCCCTGGGACCTGGATTCCAGCTCTTTCCTTCAGCCAGAAGTTTCAGAGATTTTATCAGAGTCAGGAAACCCAGCCAGGTTCATACCCTGGTTACAGATGGCACCGGGTGAGAATTTTGGTACTACCCAGCAAAAACTACTTTTACAAGAAAATAAAGCCTGAGCAAGTCAGTTTTCACCATGGACTCATCCATCAAGCCAATTTTTCCAAATGCAGTGTCCTTCACCAGCTATGTTTTTTGCTACAAAGACTTCTATTCCAAGCATAAATCGTTCCCTTTGAATGAGGGAGGAGGGAGAAAAAGCAAAAAGCAAAGCTATTAGCTAAATAACACAATCTTTCGCCCGAGGCTCAAATCCCAGCCGCTGTTGTGATGATCATGTCATCTGGCTCTGGCATGTCTGACTGTTCCAAACCTTCACCTCAATTGCACAGGGAATGTTTCAGTTCATCAGAACTGCAGATTTAGCCTCTCTGTCTTAAGCTGACAGCTCAGCTATGTGAAGCAGTGACGTGTGAGGCTGTGCTGCAAAGCTACAAGTTAAATGACCTGCTGATAGTAATTTAGCTTGGTTCCTCACATCTCATTAAAGCTGATAAAGCTCCATAACACAATATCCTCCTGTTGCACAAAACCATCTCAACAATGACAGACAGAAAATAAGAGAATGCACCCTACAATTCTGTACTTGAGAAAGCCCTGGAGCAGAACTTGTCCATTTGTGCCTCTATGCTCTACAAACACCACAACTTCATCAGCAGCATCGTCACTCTAAGCAGCAAACACTATGAACAAACCATGTGGTGCCACATAATGCCGACAGAATCACAGTCCAGCCATGGGTGTCACAGCAACGCATGAGAGTGACAGACAAATGACAGAGAAGAGACGACTGCAGGCTGGGAACAGGATGTGTGCGGTTCTGTGATGACATTGAGAATGGATGAGGAAAAGGACAAGAGGTCAACAAAAAAGGGATGTCAAAAATCCTCAATTTTGAAGCTAATTTCAGTGTATTGGCATTAGCAGCACCGCTTTCTCTGAAACACCTGACTACAAAATGAACGTTTTCTGCAGCAGGGAAGAACTGCTGGGGGATAGAAACCCATCCTGGGGGATCCACCCCATCCTGGTGGATCAGGCATGCAAGAACCAGAGGAGACAAGTTTCTCCAGCTTCAGCTAGTGCATGCCCCTCCACCCTGGGGATCCAAGAAGACAGTTTAGGATCCAGAAGTGAATGATTGGTATCCCCATACTTCTAGTAAATGGAATTGTAGCATCTTCACATGAAGATCTGCTTTGGCTGACATTGCCAGGTCAGTGTTTTTGAGTTAAATGATAAAGATGAATCTCTCCGCTCTCATCTGACCAGCCTCCACATGGTTGGTTTCTACGCTCAAGGGAAACCTACTCTCAATAATCTGATTTCCCAGGTGCTTACTCAAGAGATTCTTGATGTATTTCTAAAAACAGACTGAGGAGAATGGAAGAAAAATAATATGATTATGAGCACTTGGGCAGGTAATTGCCCAAAGGGGATATTTTTAAAAGCCTTTAAAACACTGCAGTGTTTTCCCAAACTTCAGCTTGCCACCACGATGCTCAGAATGACACCCTCCACTCTCATGGGAGACTACTGACCTCCCTGAGCTCACTGTTTTCTGTACTAACCCATCTCATGTCATCTTTCTTGGAATGATTTTCTCGTGGTCAAGAGCCAAAATAAGCCACTAACCTTTGTGAGAAGGAACAGCAAAGCTCATTCTGACCCTTACAGGATCCAGTGTTGGTTAGTGCATCCAGGGTGGTAATTTCTACAAAAACCTTGATCTTTCTAAAACCTGCCTTCCTGGAATGCCTGCCCATTCCCAAGTGGTGCCTGCTGGGAACCTCTGGGATGGTCACAAACTCCAGCTCTTCAGTTAAATACACAAAAGCATGTTAAATGGGGAGGCATATGGCCATTATAACACCCCAGTCATGGCACACACACCAGCCTGCTGCTTGAAACAAAGAAAAGAGTGCTGCTAAAGATACACATGTATTTTTACAGGTTTACGTTTAGATTTTGTGTTTGGTTTTGGTTGTTTTGTTGGGTTTTTTTCAAGCCAAACCTCTCTCTTGGTGCCAGGGAAGAGAACAGAACAGCTGATTTTTTAATCATCCCATTAAAGCCATAAATATAATGTGGGCAGCTTTTAATGGCTTCTGATTAATAAATGAATGGTTGGTCCATACCCTTTAATTCAAATCCAAGATGCTCTGCCAATGCAGAAAGAAGACAAGGAAGAGAAAGAGAAAAAGAAAAACAGGTCTGTCAGAGAACTCTAATATACAAACACACACACTGTGCAGTTACAGCAGGTTAGCTTTTCTGTAGGCTCAGCAGCAGTTACACAAAAAGACAGTGTATGCTTCAGAGCATTTCAAATTCCCACCAGAGCTTATATCTAATGTAAAGGAAGACCCAAACAAATTGCAGTGGAAGTTAATTATGAATTCTTTTAGTTAATTATGAATTCTTCTGAGATGAGCCATGTTTGTTAGTACCTGATATGGAATTCACAGTTTAGGCAGGGAAAAAAAGAAAAAGGAAAGGAAAAAAAAAGGTACACTTGTTCTGAAACAACTCCTGACAGGTCAAAACACATAGCAACTGCATGAACCTGGTACAAATCATTCACTCACTTTCTACAGGCAAAATAAACCCTGCATGGTTTCACATGCCCGTCTCTGCCTGGGACCTGTGCATCAAAGCAGGGCGCTGGGCAGACAGATGTGTGGGCACCTGTACAGGCCCTGAGACCTGCCAGCACATTTCTGCTGCCCATCACCTCAAGTCTGGTCTCGGATGCACAGCATCATCTGGCAGCAGTGCCTGTGAATCACCTGATGGCCTGTCAGTTGTGTGAGCACTCTTCTTGGTGGTACAGATCTGCAGCTGAACCACTGATGCTGCAAGTGACTCATTGCCTGGCGCTGGCTACGAATCCCTTGCAGATCTAAAAGTGCAAATTGCACTGGAAGTTTCCCTCAAGTCTGTGATCTTCCACATTTCACTTCTGCTGTGGTTCTGCATTGTTTTGGAAACAACAAGCATGCTGAAAAAAGCACAAACAGGAGCATCTGCTTTCAGATTAATATTCATTACAAGACTGCAGTTTGTCTTGCAGAGACAGTGCTAAGCAAAGTAGTTTACATAATGAATCAACATACAGTCATCCAAAACAGGTATCCTAAATTTTACTAATTGTCCTGGTACAGGTCTCAACTGAAGACAGTTTTTCTTATGTAAACATTAAAGTTCTCCATACTTACCATTGCTGTTTCCAATCACCATACACACAAGATTATTTGCAGCTTGGAGATGTCCAGATTTATTTACTATATTTTCCATAGGAACTGCTTTTTTTTGCTGCACAGAAATACTGGCTTTCTTTTGCAATGCTGTTCAAAGTTTAGGCAGGGGGAAATCAGCACTAATTGTTATGGAACACGTAAACACATTTTCTAAAGCAGGTTCTTCTCTTCAGGTCAATGCTGATGCTTGGGGGGTTCTGAGGGGTTGGGAGTTGGTTGGGGTTGGGTTTTGTTAGAATTTTGTGTAATTTCAAGGCCATAAAACCTGGCTGCTCTCTGCTTCACATCTCACAACTGTCCAAAAGGAATGGCAAACTCTACCATGTGTTTCACAGTCACTTTGTACAAGCTGCAGTGACATGGACACAATGTGGTGGGCAGCAGAGAACCGGACAGAATACATTCAGCCTAAACCTTTTGATTGTCACATCTAGCCTTGACCTATTCCCAAGGCATGCTGCCATTACCCACACACAGTTTCAGCTGACACTATGACAAATGCATGTAAAGATACATTAAATTTCATCAGTATGGCTACACTATTGATTCGCCTTAAGCTGCACACTGCTTATACTGCCACATTTCCTCCCTGTTCCAGGATTTACTGCAACTTCTACAGGTACAAATGGATGCAATTCAAAACACTTCCATGGTTTTCTTCGCAAACTCAGAAATGCCGATGCAAACAGAGGTGGTGGGAAGAACCCGAGGGACTTTCACCTTTCCCACTGTCACTCTCACATTACAGCTGCAGTTTCTTTTGGCACCTCAGCCCCATAGAGCAGATACAGATGGTTGGCTCATTGGATCTTAGCTACAGTTTCCCTGAGTAGGGGAGAAAACAGTAGCTTTACAGATAGAGGAATTCTTACCCCAGCCTGAGCGTCTGCATCTGATGTCCACGGCTATCATCATTTCAGGCTATGGACATTGCTTCTCTATTACTCATAACTGAACACATTGAATAGGGAGCCACTCTCCCCTTTCCCTTCTCGGGAGTTCCTCCCAGCATGGGCAGGTATTGCCTTTTGTGCTGGGACAGTGAAGGAGGAGACACTTCAAGAGCACACTGGCACCTGGAGGCTTTGTCTCTTCTCTGTTAAAAATTAGTCAACAATTTATAATCAAGAGGCTAATGAGATGACCCCAGCTCTGGTAAAACATTACTTCAAAGGGTAATCATTCTGCAACCAGCAG
Organism: Coracopsis vasa; assembly: GCA_026283785.1. Taxonomy (NCBI): domain Eukaryota; kingdom Metazoa; phylum Chordata; class Aves; order Psittaciformes; family Psittacidae; genus Coracopsis; species Coracopsis vasa. The sequence goes on from JANHGB010053380.1 coordinate 8,189, forward strand.
AAGGGTATCACCTTCACAAAGATGGATTACCACATGGAGTGTGCCTATTTTATATCAACACTATACTGCTTGGTAGCAAACAAGTTTGAGAACTCAAAAGTTCTCCTAGAGACAACAGTTTTATTTTAGTCTGGAGATATTTCTGACTACCATGTTTGAAAGAAGTCTTCTCTGCTTTTTAAGAGGTTGATCAGGAAATGTAATACATCTTTAAAAGCTTTGGGTTATATTTGCTCCTAGGTGGAGAAGATGCTCAGCATGACGTGTAGCACCTGCATTGTGTCCTGCAACAGTTCGGTCAACCTGCATTTTACTCACCCTCCCAGTAAGACTGGCAGTCTGTTTGGCTGCTGGGGATGCCTAGAAACCTTTGAGCAACAGTCCACACTGTGACCTTTAACGATACAGAAGGCAGCATAAGGTCCAGGTAAGTCCTCCAGCTCCTTCAGGCAGTGATTCACTGCACACTGACAGAGGTGGTTGCAATGTGGAGGTGTATTGTATCCGAGTCTCATGGCAGAAGGAACCTTTGGGATAACTAAAATTAAATGGATTAATCCCATCTGTAGAGACAAACTGACACATGCCAGGAGTGCTGGCAGAGTGCAGAGTACCCTCCAACTTTCACAGACAAGCTGCATTGGAAGCAATAAATTCAGAGGCCACCGCACAAATAAACTACAGTGAGGCAGCACTAGGCTGAGGATATGGGTGTATTATCCTTCTCACATCATCAGCCTCTGCCTGAACTCCACACATGTTCCCTGGTCATGGCAAGGAGTGAGGGCTGAGCACCCTGAACTGCTGTCAGAATCCCCAAACTATTTGCAATGAGGATGTTTTCTGGAAAATTTCATTCCAAATGTGCCTGCTGAACCTTTCTGGAAAAGTTGACTTAAATAGAACCCATTCTTCCTAATGTAGCCATCAGTGTTAATGAATCAGTATCTACTGGCTTCTTTCGAGCAATATTTTGCAGTGTTTACATTATTTCTTGTACCTAAAAGGTAAGATAGTCTTTGCTCTGCTGATCTTACAGGAGACTGGACCCTAGTTTGAAGCTGTTCAGACACCTAAGTACTGCATGTATGACAGAAGGCTGTTTAAGAGACAAAGGCATCTTCATCTCAGCTGCAGCACATCTGTGTGGGATTCAGGTCAGACACCATCACCCAGATTGGTACTACCCGGCTGCTCAGAGCAGGGCTTGCTGAAGAGTCAAGTGATGCATGGACCTTCACTCAAGTCCCCCAGAGGTTGACAATCAGATGAAGTGGAGTGAAAGAGAAAACCCAGTTGGATTTAGGAGCTCCAGTAGGGTGGGTTCTCTGTGGACCCACTGTCACAAGCCTTGTGGTGGATTCTTTTTCTCATCATCAGACAGAAGACAAAGTCCTACACTTACTTGATCTCTATCTATGTTTTTCTACATAACCTGTTTCAAAAGATGAACAAAACCATTTAATCTAAAATAATATTCTATGAGTAACACCTCAAGACAAGATGGCTTGTGCTGGACTGTAGATTTAAGGGGTGATTAAGAAGGATAAAAGCCTTAGCAAACAGTTGTGAAAACTGGCCCTGTGCTCGCACGGACTTGAGGTTGCCCAAGAAGTTGTTAAGATATTTAGTTACTGCACGCATTATTCCCCGCAAGCACACTTGAGTACCCCAGAGAGCTCTCTGGGTCACAGAGCATGTTCCAAGGCATGAAGCAAAGTGGAGAATTAACATCTGAAGACCATCAAGACAGACTATTGGATAATAAATTGTACAGACAGGAGTAATACTTGCAGTACCCTGCTCCAGGCTTCCCCCAGGGGGTACAGGGAGCAATGCAAGACAGTCCTGTGATGCTGGCGACAGAGGACATTATGCTCATGTTAAGGGCTGGGCAATACATGGGATCTCCACGTACAGAAAGTTAGCAAACTTTCCATAAACTGCACAGCCATTTAGGTTGTCCAGTACTGTATAATAGAAATAAACAAATAGAGGAATCTGTAGGCCTCAAGGGTCCAGACACATAACAGTAGAATGTTAGTAACCTGATGTGGATTAGCATGCAATTAACTTCAGAAGATCCTAAAGGGCAACCTGTCCTGCCATCGAGGGGAGAGGAATAACCCTGTTATGATAAACCACAAAAGCCCTGTAATTACTCAGCCACACCACAGCATAGTCATTGCCCTGTAATTAAGTGGTCAGCAGTTACCGTGTCATTGAAAAGAAGCTGCAGAATGTTTGTGGAATTTAAAAAGCTGCTAAATATTGTTTTAGGGCTCAGAGGAGCAAAAGGTGGAGGAGGAAACAGAAAGTAGGTAAAAAAAAGAAGTATTCTTCCACTTGTTTCCGTATCACAACAGGTAGGAAACTGCTGCTGAATAAATGAATTGAAATGAACACAGAAGCTGAAATTGAGATCTAGACCTTTCCAGTAGAGCTTGAAGTGGTACATTTATCACTCTGGGATAAATGATCCCACAGGGATGAAGATCCCACAGGGATCTTCGCCTCAGTATGAGAAGCAAATGTCCAAACCCTACCTGTCAGTAAGGTCACTTTTACATGTCAGGGGGATGACCAACAGACCAACACTCCTCCACTGCATGCTGGTGACTTCAGAGTGAATGGGACCATCCCTCAGAAAAATAAGAAGCCTCTCACCCAATAAACCTCCACTGTTCTGCTTCCACAGTGGTTTAGTCAGCAGCACTGGAGCCAGTTTGTGAGCCACTGTGGGAACATGCAATTCTGTTTCCAGCCCAATGAGCCTGATACAGACATTGCAAGTAGAAAAAGTTCATGTTTTTCTGGCTGGATAGGCTCCATGAGAGCAATTTCCTTGGAAAGAATGACTTGTGGGAAGACCCAGACATGCAATCTACACAAAATGTGCTATGGTAGGGCAGGAATCGTGCTGCTGAGATCATTACACAGATCATACCAGTGATGGTGCTGTGGATGCTCAAGAACAGATGGTGGTTCTCATCTCAGAAATACCTGTGATCATCATCTGTTGTTGGAAAGAATCTGCAACGCCTATGCAAGGCAAATGTCGTGCCACACAGCAAATGGATCAGGAGTCAGACCCATCACGCTCAACTTTTGATGGCTTCAGTTAGAGAGTCCTGGGAGACATAGCAAGCTGGGAACTCGGGATCTGCTTTCATATCAATGTCCACTGCAAGCAGAACTGACCACAGTCTGCAACTGCAAGACTGATTTCTCAGCTCAAGCTCTTCTCTTCTATGTTTCCAGATGACTACACTGAGTACCTTGCAAAAAATGGGCTTTTTATATCCCCTTTGAGAAAGGGATTTGATGCCTAAATAGCAGACTTTTAGGAGAGCCCAAAGTTGAAGACAAAGCCTGCTCTCCCAATACATAGCAGAAAATGCTGCTCTGTACTTCCAAAACAGGCCAGTAAAAAGACTCCAACTCCAAATTAAAATTCAATTTGTAAAGAAAGCACGAATTAAATATGGGGTAAAAATGCAGAATATGCTAGAAATCATTGAATAAGAATGTCAGCTCTATTCCAGGCCGTTTACAGGCAGGCTGCAGACTTCAACTGTAATGAGGTCACACAGTAGAAAATGAAAACGTTTCACTAAACAAGAAGATGAATGGTTATGACATTTGTCCTCCAGATCAGTGACAATTATTTTGGGAGATGAATAAATAGCAAAGTTAAGATGAAATTTCAGATTCCACAGACAAGAGGCAAGCATGAACATAAAAATTCATCCCAAATTTCTAAATTGTTCCATAAACTGCAAGTGGAAAGAATCCAGATGTGCAGACTTAGGCAAGGAATAAATGTTCTCACTCACAATGTTTAACTTGCAGTATTTCAGCACCACCAAGAGTGAAATAGCTGCTAACGTGGTTTACAAAACCTTTACAACCAGCCCAAAGCTGGGTGGTTTATTGGTAAACTTCCAGCAGGGTTTTACAAAGACCTGAAAATGTTCTTGTAGAAGAGAGAAGATAGAGCTAGAGGTAGAACAGGCAGCTATGAAACACAGGTGCCAGCACAGGTTTAAAAACAAGGTTTCTGACAAGGAAGGATGATTTTGGACATGCTTCTGTCTTCCGGAAAGCACTGCAAGCCATAGATGTGCCTCTGAAGCTGAACTCAGTCTGTAGTGCCCACTAGAGGGTCTCATAGAGTTCCTGGCTCTTCTGATACTGCTGAACTTTTCACCCACGTGTGACAGCAGACACGAAGATCTGACTGCAAAGGCAAAATGGTCCCAAGGTACTAATGCTATGGATTAATCAGGCTGTGGATCAACAGTTCGATGTTTTCAACTTCTGTTCTCACTAGTGCATGGACAGCCAGACACAGGTAATCTGTGACTGCAGGTACCTGTACCAGGGCTCTGGGAGTGACACCTGACAGCTAAACTTACAAGTTTGTACTCATCACCTTCAGTACCTCTGGAGTAGTAGTTTTAAGGTTTCATGAATGTGGGAAAGCCATCTGTCATACTGTGTCCTAAAACTGACCTACGATAAACAGGACAGAGCTTTTAAGTTTCCCTGAGACTTTGCCCATACTTTCGGGATGGGGATTACTATGCACCAGTGTTGACAACCCCCTCATCTGTGCTGCTGCTACTTACCAGGTTATTGTCCATCTGCTGACTGATGGTGGCTAACTGTCTACACATACCTAGTCACTGCTGAACAGAAGAAATGTGCTGCCTTAGATCTCCGTATGGTATGAGTCTTGCTAGAAAACAGACAATCAGGGTGGCTTAGACTAATGCAGGCTTAGTGTAAAGGCAGGCTTAGAGAGCTGACACAGGTACCGGAGCTCTGCTCAGAAGTGGCACCTTGCTAGGCCAGGGCAATGTTGTCTGTATGTATTTCCTTACGTAAGTTTCAGCATGCTTTGTTTTTGTTTTCTGCAGTATCTCAACACATTTCCTATCACATTTGTATTACAATGTAAGCAAAATAAAATGTAAACTCTTTATAAGCAGATAGGAACCAACCACCTAATAAGGGCTGAGCTGGGACAGGCTGGGAGGTCTCCAATAATACAATAATAAGCCCAATGATACAATTCCTAGTGAGTTCCTCTCTATATATCCAGAATGTCTGGCAGGTACAACCAGTAACCAGTTGCTGGTTGGTCATATGGTTGTAACAACAACAGAGAAACATCACATGCAAGAAAACCTATTTAAATACATCTGATTTTCATATTCATAATTGCAGCGGTGTAGCAGGTATTTCGGAAAATCAGATTAAATTAAACCTCCAGATCTACCCGTCAACCAGACAAAGACAGCCTGAACTCCTAAGGAGCATGGAAAGCTTTACCTCAGCAAAACCTGAATAAGGGTTTAAATCAGTGAGGTAGGAAGCTGCTCCCAGAAGGAAAACGCACAACATCTGGCATGATGCTGGGATGCTGCACCATCTCCATCTGTGGCCCAAATTCAGCAAAGCATCTGCCATATCTTTTCAGAACAACCTCTTAAATTTAGTTCACTCTGCAGAGACTCTCGCTCAGCCGTGGGATGTACCTACTGAAAGTCATATTGTAATATTTAATATTTATGTTAAAGAATCAGAAGGCTCAAATCTAGGTTTTAAAACCTAAAATACCCAAAATGCATTTAAAACAAGGTGTCGTTATTTACTATTTAAGTATCTGTCAAGTGCTGGCAATGATCTCAAAACATGAATCAGGACAGAGCTATTTTATTTTCAGTGGAAATGCCTGAACCTCATTTAATCTATTTCAGCTTTTGACCTGTCAGAACCCATTTAGAATGAAGCACTGAGTGAATTACAGAGCAACAGCAACTTCTACTGTGCCCCAATTATTGATTAAAGTAGAAAGTAAGCATTTGCACAGTCCAGACTCAAGTGAAATGCCTCCCCTATTCAGAAGAACAACAAGTTCAGTGCATGCTTTTCTGTGGTGCTGCTGCTATGTATGTTACCCAATTGTGACCTGAAAGTGAAAACAGCTATAAAAACATATGAATCATCTTCTTAGATGATTTTTATCCAAGTTCAGACAGGTAGCCTGGATTGTTGAGCTGTTTTTACCTTACTATCCTGTGGTTAAAGCAGAATTTAGGTAGGGAAATGTACATGTATCTGTTTCAAAGCTGGCATTGTTTCTCTAACACACAAATAAAATTTAAACAAATCTCATTCCCATAAAAAGCTGGATTCTGCAGCCTGGGAAAGAAACACAAGCTGACTACTCTTGCCATTAATGTTCTGAAAAGTGATTTTCCTGACATAAAACTCATTTTCACCCATTTTGGTTCTGCAGCATGGTAGCAATAATGTTTAAGTTTGTTGGACACCATCTCATGAAACCCATCAGCTTCATTGGGCAAGCATCCCACTGCTGTCTGGAAGGAAACCTTTCTGCGCTAGGTTAAAGATCAAAAGGGAACAACTTGTTTTGTCATTTTAAAAAGGGCTTACTTGGATGTTTCAGTCTGAAAGAATACATCAATGGAGGTTTCAACTTTGGAAGCCAATTTGGAACAAAAGGCAATGCAAAAACATCAGGCTGTCCCAAGGGCCTCGCAAAGGCCATTTGCATCTTGTCTGTATACTCTCTAGTAGAAGGAAGACTAATGCCAGCATGTACCAGCTATTAGCACATGCTACTGAGACGCCTGCTATTGCCAGTTCAGGATGAGGACAGCAGGTTTTCTTACATAGCATGGGAAAGGGGGTACTGGCAATCAAGAAGTCATCATGGAAAGGCATTTTTTGTCTGGTTCTCATTAATAAAAGCCTCATTTGTGGCTCTTTTAAAAAAAATGCTTCAAAACCACCATCTGTGGTGGCCCAAACAGCCAGCATGGAGTCAGGATACGGCACACAAAAGGTCACTATGGCTGATTTCCTGCCCTTTAGCAGCACCTTCTTTCAGGTCAGTCCTTATCCAGACCAGGGACCCACTGATGCTGGGACACTGTATGAATATTAGACTCACACTACCCCTCTTAAGTTGTGGGAAAATGTTCTCGTCCACAGCACAGTCCAGTCCACCTTGAGGCAGTAAAGCTACCAGACACTTATCACACAGACTGTTCTCACACAGCACACCACATGAACTTGGGCCTGATTTGCATTTTGCATGAAAAGAGCAAGCAACATTCAGCTCAATCAGAAATGAAAGCAGAACCCATTCTAACAAATAGGAGGTAACAGCAAGCCCTGATTCTCCTCTTGGACATGATCACAGCTCCTCTTATGGCCAAGCAGAGCTGGGAGTGCACAAGACAGGAAGAGGGCTCTTGGAGAACAGAAGAACCTGCTTTAAGGACATGACACAGAGCTACAACAACCAGGGAGAGAGAGAAGTAGAAAGAGACATACTGGAGAAGCTGACCATTGCGAAATGCTGACACCGGTCTCCTGTGAATTCGATCGGACACCTACCGGAAGAAAGAAAACCAGAAAGAGAGAAACAAGATAGCAAAATGACACCCAAACAGACCGCACTGAGGCCCCTTCTGATCCTTGCCATGACTCCTGTCCATCTGCTCTCAGCCTTCACCCTTACCTGCATCCCTAAGCCCTAACCCAAAGCTGACAGCAAGAGCCATCCCTGACTAGACCACTCTACATCCACCGCTGTGCCCGGGAGGTTTTAAGTAGTGTGGTGCATTTTTTGTCTTCAAACATACTTTGCTTAGGATCTGGCATGTACAATCGCAAAGGCAGTTTCTCCAAACATCTCTGTCCGAAGAATCCGTTTGGACATCTGGAGGGGAAAAGGGGAGAAATCACAGAACATGTCTGGCACCATTCTCGAGGCTAAGGTCAGAAATAAAAAGTGCATTGTGATGAATGGAAAAAATAAAGGCTTTATGAGCACATTTATTCTTCGCTTTGCTTTAACCAGGCACCTGCAACATCAGCATTCCAGCTCTATTCTTTGGCCTGGGTCTTCAAGCAGCCAGCCAAACCCCTCCTTTCCTCCTCTGCCTGCCTCCTTCCTTCTCACCTGCTAGAAGCACCCACTGGCAGGAAGATTGAGATGGGCTGGATGCTACTTTCAGAGGCTCTCCTTGGAGCTGCTACCTAGACAAGGCTGGCAAGAGGCACCACAGAGCGGTCAGCAGCTGCTCAGGCGACAGCGAGCGTTGTGTTTGCCAAGCATCTTCCCATCATTACCCCAGAAGTACCCACAGGATGCTCCAGGGAAAAAGGTTGCCGTTAGAGAGGAAGCATGTGCAAAGTCTCTGTGTTGACAGAGAGAAAAGGACAGAGAAGAAAGCTGAACGCAACAGGTCTCATTTGCTGCCCAGCTGAGAGGCTCTCTCAGGGTATTCCTGAAGTTATGTGATGGACGGAGATGTGACAGCTCATAGGGCACCAGTTGTACCTCAGCATGATGCTGTAGTGGTGGAGATGGTGCCCTATGGATGAGGGCTGCCAGGCATGTGCTCTTCAGAGCAGCCTGCAGGCTGAGCCAGGTCTGTGGAGCAGGGGGTCAAGGCAGGGGTGCAGCAGAAGCTGCTGGACCACACTCAGTGCAGCAGCACTTGCACCTCTGCGCTGTGACACACCAGCAACCAAGGGTGAACCTAGGAGACAATGGGAGCTCAGCCAGGGGTGGTCAAACACTTCTCCATCAGGAACTTATCTCTCTTTCTCCCTTCACATCTTCTGGCCTCCTTGGATAGTCACTCAACGTTATCCCTAGGTTTCTTGAAGTCGCATCTCGTACGTGCTTGTCTCATAACTGCCTCCCTCCCCAACTGAACTCTCCCTCCTCTGAGCTTAAGACACAGCTCTGAATCCAGCATGGTCCAAGGAGAAGATACAGCCAATAAAAAGCTGCATAATCTCTTCATCCTATCTACGGTCCTTCTTCACCTCATCACCTCCACAGCTCCAAACCTGTCCATCTTTCCCCTAAAGAATGCATTTCCCAGTTCTTCAAGGCATGGTCCAGGGGGACATATCACCTGCTGTCCCTCTCACAGAAGAAAGCTTTTCTAGACACTCCATAACTGACATGACTTTGGAATTTGGTGTCTTGCTGGTTTTCACTGCAGTTTTGGTAGGTCTGCACTGAGCAAAAAAGCCAGCACATCCTCACTGCCCATGACTAAACCTGTTTTCTATGCTACATGGCATTTGTTTTTTGGGACCTGTGCTAACACCTGCATATGGGAGTGTGCTGGACTATTTGTGCACCCTGAACTGCTTGGTGACAACTTAAAGGCATGGCTCTGTCTGAGGCTTCACTAAACTCCCCAGTCATCCACTTCAGTTTTTGGTATCCAAGTAACTTTTGAAACTGGAAATGTCACTCCCTGGTCAGGCAGATACCCTTGAAAAATTCACCCTCTTTTCTCATTCCTGGACATTCATCTTGGAGCACAGGGAAGGGAGGCATACCAGCAACATTGCGTCAGTACCAGGAGCCCAGAGAGCTCCCAAGGAAAACCCAGCCCAAGGGGTTACCATCAGGCATGAATGAGACCTGTTGACCTTCCCCACGATGAAACAGAGGATGCTGGTGCTGGGGAGTTTGTCCACAATCAAAGAGCAGAAGCCTGAGGCAGCTGGGTGATGCAGACTCACAAGGACATCCCTAGGGAAGCACAACTTTGGAGCAACCTTTAAGAGATTCAATTAGGGTTTGAATAAGGCATCCAAAATAGAAGGCATCTTTCCAATCTTTTTTGAAGTTTATTCATCACAACTGGGAGAGTCATGAACTTGTCCACAGGATCTTCAAAGGTATCCAGTTTAGCTTGCAATGTGCTGTCCATTTGTCTGGGATCTGAGATTTCACGTATGTTATGAGAGCTCTGAAGGGTCTCTGCTGCTGCTGAATGAAGCAAATGTCCTACCCACCTCAAAAAGGGCATTTTGTCTAAAAAGAGTTAGAACTATCTCAGGTGCACATCTGCAAGAGGTCAGCCAAGGCTGGAACTTCACTGTGACTGAAGCTGCATGCCATTAAGGGAAGACTGAAAATTATGTGCAAAATGGTGGAAGGAAATAAAAACCCAGAGAAAGAAATTGGTGAGAAGTGTAAAAGCAAAACAGGAAAGTGTCAAAGAAGCTTTGATGCCGTGACAGCTACCATATAGCCCTTTATCAGATCGCTGCAGTCAGCCTAGTGTGGGTGGGGAGAAGATCTCGCTAGACAGAAGGCAGTAGACAACAGTCTTGTCTGTGTCTAGGACAGCTCAGGCTTTTCATCTTTAGTTACTAGTGAATCAGCAGTGGGAAAAGTGACAGAAAATAAACCCTCATGAACACGAGCACCTTCTGTCACCTCCCAAGCTAGTATACAAGCTGTCAAAACACTCTGGCATCCCTGGGTCCTGATTCCTCATAAACAAGGTTTCTGGCATCAACAGTGACCAGCAGACCTTTGAAAGCCTGCAGTGCTCATGGTTCCTTTTTTTTTAGCTGTCTCATAGCTGTAGGCTGGTGAAGATGGTTTGTTATTCATTACTATGGCTCTAGACATGAAATTTCCAGTGTACATGGCACATGAGTCTCCCTGTCAGGACAGGAAGAACAATGGAAAGGACCCCTTCTGCCTGCAGGATCTGCAACCTGTGGTAAGGGCTTCTGGGCAGCTCTTCTTCAGTGGCCAAGCACATGCCATGAGGGATATATCTGAAAGTTAAGGCTCACCAAGTTCGAAAGGCATGAAATGGTCTTTGACCATGACATCCTTCTTCCTGCACATTTGATCCTAGCCAAGAGGTTTTGGATGGCTATCCCAGCAAAACAGAGTCCCTCCTGCTTTTGAAAGCTCTTGCAGAGACTACACAGATGGTGGACTATTCCAAAGGAAGACCTTGTCCTGGTCAGCTCAGTGGTGTGTTGAGGCCAAACGTGTCTTTCCTCAAAGGCCAAGGGAAGCGGACAAAGCTGGGCCTGTAAGAGCCATCTTGGGGAAGTACAAGGCTGCACCAACCTCTTGCAGACAGCACCTTGTCCTCTCTCTAGTCTGTGTGGACAACCCCAAGACTGCCAAGATTTTTATGTCCAGATTCTGTTGCTGCTGGAAAATGTCCAAATCTTTCAGTTTTGATCAATTCCTTCAGATTTTTTAATTTTTTTTAAACTCCATATAGAAAACATCCACAAAGTTCTGTTCTTGCATTCAGGATGAATTTATTTACATGGTAAACAAAACTGCAGTAAGATGATCAGCCAAATAAAGCACCTCGAAAAGTACAAACCAAAACGGTTTGAATGACCCATTTCTGCATTGTTTGCAGAGCACTTTTTTATGAAAATTGAGAAGCTTTGACCTTTTGTCCCGTATCTGGGCAGAGCAAGAATCATTGTTAATTATTAGTTGCTTCTATTAATTAATAACACCATTATCATAATGTTTCCTGCTGGAAGCAACACTCTTTCTGCCCAGCAGTTGATCTAAATCTTGCAAGGGTTGGCACATTTCTTTGCTCCCCATGATCTTAATTAAAGTGTGCCAAATTTGGTAGCTCTCATAACGCAATCCATGTTACAGAAGAATGTGAAGGAGCAGGTGCTTCAAAATAACAGGCTAAAGAGAAGCTGCAGCAAAAAGACACAATGCACTGATATAGCAAGTGGAGAAATGTTTCATGCATGTTGCTTAGTTGTGTGAAGGGCTGAAAAAGAAGACAGTTCTGTCATTGTCCCCTGACCAGTCCCAGATGATCAGGTTCTGGAGAGCCACAAAAGGCTGAACTCCACAAAATCACTGATGAGAAGAAAAGAAGGCAACCAGAATAAATTCAGAGGCCTTATCCAGAGCAGCTAATCAAGGCATGTTTGCTGTACAGTAGAGTCCAAACTGCAGGGACACCCACCTATGAGCTCAATGAAGACAACAGCGCAGCTCCAACCAAGCTGTGGGAACTCAGCAGGATCTGCGCTGTTGTCTTCTCTGAGCCTCACTGTTGCAGGATCAGTTTTCGCACTGATGGTGCTCAAGGGTCTGCTATAGTTACATGTGTGCTAAAAAAGACACATTGAATGGGATTCATAGGTGGGCCACTTGAACCTGAAAAGGTACCTGATCTCATCACCCATGATAAACAGCATGCAGGACCCAATGAACGAGTCCTGGCCAGTTCAGGAGGTTTGGAACAGGATGTGGAGATTTTCACCCCTAGCTCAACACTGTGGGCTCTTCATTTCCAAGGACATTGCAACACCTCACCACAGAACTGCTTATATATCCATGACAAAGAGATATCCTTGTGTCCGTGAAATGTCCAGCTTGTGCTGACCTATTAGTAGAGTCATCAAGAGGGGTGGCATAGCTCCTGGCATTACAGGGGAGCTGAGCAAGCTGTGCTGCAGGGAGGACAGGGTCAGTCTGTTTACCCCTTTGAATGGTGCTCTGGACAGCACAGGCAGCCTGGCAATGTGGCTAACCCTTCTGAATAATCCTTCCTATCTCCTGGGAAAACCTGCAGGAAAAAATATACATGGAGGAGGCTTCTAGGAGATGAATGTGTAGTTTTGTAAACTGATGATTTGCATACATCAACTGGTTTAAAAATTATTTGATCTTTTCTCCTTCACTTTGTTTTGCTTTTTATTCTCTCCTTGACTTTTACTTTTTGTCTGAGGTCCTCCAGGCTCCTGACCTCACTCTCTGATGTAATGCAATGCTGTCAGCTCAAACCCAGGCAGTGTTTATCTGTCAGCATTTGTAAATCCTTCAACCTGACTCTTGCAAGCACAACTAGTCCAACACAAAGGGTCTATAAAGCTCTAAGTCTTCTGATTCCATGCAATTTAGGAAGAACCTGGCCCATAGTAGCAGCCACTTTGATTATATCCACCACACAAATGAATCATGAAGAGCATTTAAGTGGGCAAAAAGGACTGTGCAGTGATGAGACTTGGCTTTGTTTCTTTGTTTGGTTGAGAAGACCCAATTGTAGATAACATGTGCCAAGACCTAACTGGAAAAAGGAGTAATTTTGCATGGCACCCAGGAATAAAAGATTAGAGTGGCCTCAAACTGCTCTAGGTTGTGCCAAAAACCCAATGGGCTGCAGGACCAAGGCAGACCCAAGATCAGAGGCTGCTCGCCATCCCAAACACTACGTTGAGGTAGACACGACACACCAGCCACTGTTCTCCTGTGTCCCAGACCAGGTGAAGACCTCGAGACATACTTGTGTGCATCCCTTCTGCAGACCTGGAATTAGATCTACTCAGACTCACCACTTCCCTACAGTTATGATGAGAAACCAGGCCAGCTCTAAGGTCTCTGAGCAAAATGGAGTGGAGAAGGATCGAGAAATTCTTCCTGTCAACAAGAGCCTGGGGCTTTTCAATTTACTGTTGAGTCAATTCTGTACGTGTGTAGCTCAGTCGTTTCCTGGGTTTATGCTGACAATTTGCAGGATATCTGTGGCAAATCACACTTCTCCCATCTAACTTCCAGCTGGTCTGTTTGCAGAGTCGGGATAACAGCACAGATTGTATCATGTTCAGGTTTCCTTTGACACTAGCATGTGTGGAATTTACTTCAAATTAAGGACAAAATTATGGAAGCACACAATCCAAAAAAGACAATTTCTGGAAGAGCTGCAAGTCTGTTTGGGCTTTCCCCTGTGAAGAAAGCGTTCAAAATCCAGCTGAAGAGTATTAAAAGAGGATGGAGAAAGTGGCTTTACAGGCAAACAGTTTGTTCCCCAGAATTTAAAAGAGCAGGAAGAACATGATTCTGGGAAGCCTGTTTAAAAAAACAAGGCCACATGCCAATTCAGAGGATATCTGTAACAAATCAAGCATGAGCCACTTCAGGAGAAGAAATCATTGGAGAACCTAGCTGCTCATTTTGCTCCAGAGTGCCAAGGTAGAATCTACAGGAAGGACCTTCTATGTTTGTGGGCAGCTGCAAACCATGAAATCCAGCCCAGGAAGGTGATACAGGATGGTGACAGGGAGGAAACAACACTCTAAAAGTTTCTGAGAGCCACTATTGGAAAGGCTGGTAACATGAATGGGTGCCCAGGTGCTAGAATAAACTAAGCACCCAGTGAAGGAGGACTACAAGCTGGCACTTGGTGCCAGAAGACACCCCCCACAGGCCCTACTATCTCTAATCAGAATAGCAAAGTGGGAACACTGCATGAACATACGTGTTGTTCCTGGCTCTAGATGCTCATGCGGCTCTTGTTTGATCTCTGAGACATTTGAAGAGGTTGTGTGCAGAAGGACCTATTGATCTCCATGCTCATGTCTCAGAGACATGGTGTGGCTGGAGGACCAAGACTAGCTCCCACATTACAGAGGTCAGAAATGCAGGTCAAAGCCTGCCTCTTTGCCTCCTCTAGTTTCTCCTCTGAATCTGTACCATTGTACCTTTCTCAAACCACAACAGCAGATCTCCTGTCTTGCTGCAACAAAGCAGCTGTGAAACATTCCAGCATTCTGCTAGTTTGCAGGCAGACAAATGCAAAGTCTGTTTATTCATTGCCAGCCTTCCCCAAGAATCATCTCTGTTACTGGAAAAGCCATTTTATGAGAAATACTATGTCCAGTTCAAATGCTTCTACATTCGTTAATAACTATTCTCTTCTAGAGTCCAGAAACTCTAAAATTCATCACTTCAAAAGCCAGGATTTCTCATCTTCAGTCTATGATTTGATGATAAAAACACTCAAGGAGACTGAGCATCCAGATATCTCCTCAAGCTGTAAGATCAGAAGTTTCTGTACTGTGTGGAAGGCATTTGGGTCCCCTGAGTTCCTGTTAAGACAGAACTGTCTTTTCTGGCAGATGAGTAGTGACAGCGCAGATCTTCAAAGCACCTCGTTTTGGTTAACACTTTGCTGCCCTTCCACACACACACATTCAATTATCATCAGATTTTAGCAATTGGAACCTTGGGACTTATCAGAAAGGAAATAATTTCATCATCTGCAAGTAAGGAATTAAGGCTTTCAAATTATATGACATAATTAAGTCTGGATTGTAGGGCACATAAAATCTTAATGGAATCCATCACTGATCTTCCCCTCTGTTCATCAGCTATCGTAGCAGCCTGGTTTGAAGGTAGACTGTTTCGTTGCAAGGCTGGAATTACATTGGTTAAAACAGCCTGTCTGCCGAAGACACTTGATAATTACCACATGTATTCTTTGTTAAGAAAAATGGAGCTTTACCATCACAGCTGAGGAGTTCAGGTAACTTTTGCTGTAATTAGAAATTGGTCCAATTTGAAAAGTCTTGATTTGGATTCAAGTTCTTCTCAAAAGAAACAGTCTTGAGATATATGCTTTTGGCATCACCGCATTGCTTAAGAGGTAGAGATACTGATTCATACATTCCTCTGGTCTTCAAGGGTTGGCCTTCCCCAGAATGGAAAGACTGGAACTGCTGGGGATTCCTGAGGCTACAGCTACACCAGAATAATGGATGTGACTGAGTCACCATACGGAGCTTCCCCCTGTTTCCTATGGGGAACCCTGGCAAGATGAACTTACAGTGCCATCAAGAAGCCAATGACAGAGACAGCTACCCTGAAACACAAGTCTGTGGTGTGCAAAGGCGGCTCTTGCTTCACACACATGGGAAACGTGGAGGACCACAGCATGTGATTTCTGTCCTACCTGGCTCTTTTCATGTGTGAAGGGGCAAGCCTGGCAGAACTGGAAGATGCTGCTCATCCTATGTCCTTCCCACCAGAGCTGATCCTGCATTGGAAAGTAAGAGCACAGTAGCTCAGGAGAATGCATTTCCACATGGTCTTTCCTACTGCTCCCTGCCAAAACAAGAGCTGGGAGAAGGGAGGAGTTGTGCTAAGCATAACCCAGCTCACAACCCTTCCAAAAGGGGTGATGGTTCTCTTCAGATGTGTCCCTCAAGGCCTGAGGAGCTGAGGTGTCTGGTGAGCATCACACCACGCAGCACCAGTGGTACTAGCTTGACATACATAAACAGATGTAAATACCTTTGGATGTGCATCTCCATGGAGAGGTCTTTGGGCCATGCAGGGAGAAAACAGTCAGCTCTGGGCTTCTCCAAGCTGGCACAGTGATCCTGGATCCCCAAGTGAGCTCAGGAGCTGACTGCATCTGCTCAGCACACACAGAGCACCACCTCATGCTCACTCCACATGAGCCCAGCAGCAGGTACAGATATGCTTTAGGTACCTACATCTCCAGCATGGACAATCAGACTGCACTTGCTGTTCACAGTCCCTGTTAGGCTTGCAGGGTGAGCTGTGAGATGCTATTAGGCTTGCTGGCTGTGATAGGTTTGAACCAGAGGTGAAAATGTCTCACATCCCATTCCACATCCCTCAGACTATGCAGCCCCACTTCAACCTCCGCAAGAAATTCCATTTTAAGGATAATTTGGTATGTCTCCCTGGCTGGGTTTGGGGTTTGTTTGTTTGTTTGTTTTTCAGGTTTTAACATTTGAAAGGGAGAAATAAACAACCCACAGTGGCACAGTGTGGTGAACAGCTATGTGCTAAACCCGCTTCTGGGCCCACAAAGCACAGACAGCAGAGGTCAGAGGCAGGTCTCAGCAAGGGACCCCTCCAGCCATGGAGGATGGAGGTGGCTATGCCCTGGGAAAAGCCCTCCTGCTTGGAGGGGATGTGTCAGCTTTGACCTAACTCAGGGAAAGCAAAAGGGACCTGACCTTCCCTGAAGCTGCAGAGGAGAAAGGGAAGAAAGGGAAAGGAAACAGCTGGGACAAACACATTCTTGGAGAAAAAGTCAGGAAAAGTGAACAGTAGCACACACACAGAAAGGAACTATGACCCCTCCTCCTCACTTCTGCTCTCCCTTTCTGAACCTGTACAGCTCAAACTGCCATTGCCAGAGGAATTTCCAAGCAGTTGCAGTCTCCTCTCCCCCAGTGAAGTAATTTTCATATTGACACAAGAACTACACTCACTTACTTGCAAGACAGCTGATTAATCCCCTCGATGTAGTAGCATACCCCACCATTGACACAATAGGACTTGGCTGTTTCGTTGCATTTTCTAGCATGCCCGGACCAGGAGGAGAGAGTTGTGGTTACTGCAGGGACAAAAATAAACACACAAAAAGGATATATTGTTATTTCCTTTGTTGGGCAATTCCGTTTCCTTAGACAATGTTCAATTAGTTCATTTGCCAAAGTGAAAACCCCAGAGATACAAACCTTAGCCTATGCTTTTAGACCAACCTTCACCTCTCCAGGTCCTGCAGCTGCAACTTGACCTTTCCTTTCCCACTGCAGTGGCCAACTGAGTGAGGAATTGAGGACATGCCTTCTTCTAAGCAGCCAGCATGTCAGGACAAGATCATCCTTTTGGCAAGCTGTAGTTACAAGCTCCCCTTTCCCATCTCTCCTTGCCCTCCCCTTACCCATACGTGCAACCCTGTACCAGCAGGCAGGAGGTTAGGAAGAACACGTGCTGCAGGCTCACAGAATCACGGTGGCATGCTGTTGAGGCCTGATTTGTGCCATGGTACTGGACCAAGATCCAGAGATATGGCAGGGAACATTTCATTGCTCTGCATCTCTGGGAGGAAATAAGTTTTCAGAGCCAGAAGCAAGCGCCTTCATTGTCACCGAAACAGGTCCAGCTCAAGCAAGAACGGTTCCATCTCTCCCCCTGCCCCCATCTGAGCATTTCTTTATCATGCCCCAGTGGGGCTGCCTCAACAGATCAAGCAGAAGTTCAGCAGTAGAAGTCAGTCAGCCCCAGTCTGTGCTAAGAGGGAGGCAGCCAGCAAGTTTCCTGGGGATACAGAGGCTTTTCCAAATCCAGCTTTCTTTCTGGAGAAAAGCTTTCCAGCCGTGTAAGCTACAAACAAAGCTGACAGGACCCTGCAGAATTTCACTGCAATTCCTGTCTGAACAATTCAGACAAATTTACAGCCCAGAACACAGAGTCTGCATGGGAAAACAAAGGTTTCTAGACAGGCAAAACCTCTTGTTAAACCAACTGATAAAGGCTACAAAAGCAGACCAGCTTTGGGGAATGCAGAACCATCCTCACACAACTGAAAGAAGGGCTGGGCGTTCAAAAGCATCTGCTTTTTCCAACTGAATACTTAATCTCATTAATGACAGTCCTTCTTCCTGGACTACCCACCTTGCTTATACCCTAACACAGTTACATCTCCAGTGGTATGGCTGCTACCCACTTTCCAGTGCCTTTTATGCTGCACTCAAGGTTTCTGAGGAGATACCATCCTGAACCCTGTTTTCCAAAGCATGAACAAACCTCACGGAGAGGCTGGTGCCTTCAGACCAGTCACTGCAGACTGAACACCTCATTGTCTCAGGAAGAAGTCTGGAGCCCACACCACCGGGGCCACGGTCTCTGTTCTCATACTTCAAGCTCCATCCCAGCACCTGCACTCACCGGTAAAAGAGGGCTCCCAGCACTCTGTGAAGCCTCTCACATTTGGGTGATGCTTGGCACATAGCAACCAAACAAGGGTGTTCTGTCTCTCTTAGTAAGACTCCATGGGGCCAGTTCCTCTCTGAATGAGGAGTTTGCTCAGCAGGCTGTGCACAGCAGGGGTAGCCCACGCTGCTACCTGCACACAGCTCAAGGCAGAGCCAAGCTTACTGTTCATTTTGCTTGAACCAATGCGTTGCCCAACCCCATTGTCTTCTGTCCCCACAGGGAAGTCAACGCCTTCCACTGTCTGACAGAGACAGAGTTGTGCACCAAACAGAGCTATTTCTATGCTTTGCCTTGAATAACCATTGCCTCTGGGGTTGTCTTTTCACAGCTATCCAGGGCAGAGCAAGTTGTCCCAAAGTGCTCTGCAAAGAAGACATGGCAAATACTTCTGTAAAGACTGAAAATCCACATGGCCCTGGGACAGCAAATAGCTGCTTCCCTCCTAGGGCATGCCAGTCAGCTGGGAGCCGAATGTGCAGAGCAGCGTACACATACTGGAGTATATCTGGGGTTTAGAACAGATCCTGATTTGGCCAAGCCACCAAAGAAAGCCTTGCAAAAACTCCTCAAGTATGAGAACTTCCCAACTTTAGTAAGGAAATTCAGTGCTCAGTTCCAGATAAGATTAATGGGAACTAGAAGCCAAAGCCATCGTAATGGCTTTGTAACAAATCTGTGTAATTTATACCTGTATGAGATTGTAGCACATTTCCTCTAAGGCCAGTGGAGAACTGTGGGTTCAGGACAAAGGAGCTCTAACGGGGTGTGCTAGCAACTGGATTTCCTTTGCAAAGCAGTGACAGAGCAAGCAGGAGCTTGCCAGGGAAGTGTGAAACTTGCATGGGAACAGGGACACAGGAGACAGACACTGTCCCTTTGAAGGGTCCCCGAGTGCTGCTGGGCCAGCACTCAGCATGGGAGCTGTGAAAGCTTTGGTTTGGAGTGCATGCTTTTGCTGATGTATGTTATAACTGCACAGTGAACAGGTCTCTGTTACAGCTGCAAGTGTGCCATCAGATCAGGGAGCACTGAAGCTTCATGAACAAAAGCATTGGTGCAAACTGAAAGGCACATGGATGAAGAACAAGCACAACCTGCAGGAAGCCATCACCCCTGCAACCATCAAATGTACCAGTTGCTAGCAGGCAAAACAATCCATCTGGCAAAGTCTCACATCATAAATCCTACAGGAGAGGATTCTGGAGCAAGCCTTCCCACAGTAAGGGGGAAGCAGAGAAGGAGAAATAAAAACAGAGGCCAGAAACTTGCCCATAAAAAGCACCTCAGATAAAAAGGTACCATTTGCACCGGAAAAGGTGGACAGTAAGATGCAGTGCTGTGTGATGTTGTGATACCAGAGTGGATTACAGTGCTGACCAGCTAGAGACTGCATGGGATTTTCATCTTATATGAACAATTCTGTTCCTTTTAAACAAATACAAAAGATTCTAACATGAATGAGGCTCGGGACATGCATGTTGTGTACTGCTAGAAAGAGAGCTGTGAACAGAGCTATGCCTGTCATAAAAATACATGGTTCATCAGTTCTCCTAGCAGCATCTTGTTGTCATCTTTTAAATCCCGTTTTCTGCAAGTAAAGTTTCTCCCAAAGAACCACAAAGTGTTTTAAAACTGAATCACAGATTTGCATTACCATGGTCCATTTGTTAGGAGCAGAGATGTAGCAAAGGCTACAGAAAGAGGCAGTCAGCCCAACTCCCTCCTGAGAAGAGAGTGTCATGAAATACAGGCCTTCATAAGACTGTAAGCTATGCAGTACTGGTCAAACCAAAGCCCTGTCTTGACTCTAACAGTGGTTGATAGGCAATGCTTAAGGAAGAATACAAACACAAGCATGCAATGATCATTTTCTTCTGGACATCTAGGATGAGCTGCTCAGAGACAACCTAAGTCAGCCACAGTGTCCTTGCATTTAATAGCCTTTGATGGGTTTCTCTTCCGTAAACCTGTGTAGTTGCTGTTTGAACAAATCTTGTAACATCCACACTATTTGTGACAAGAGCTCCAGTGTTACGCACACAGTGTGCAAAGACACATTTCCAGCTATTGATTTTAAACCTGCCTTTTCCTGGATCTTATATTAGAAAAAATAGTCATCATCCCCTCTCATTTCCCCTGAGCTGTCTGTGGCTTTACAGGCACAGCCAGCACCTCCTTCCCTATCTGGAAAGTCCCAGGATTGAGAACAAAGCAGAAGGGAGTCAGGAGGTGAGGATGGGGAAAAGAGGGCTGCCTCTTGATGGATGTGATTGAGAACAACCTGAAGCCACATTTTGTTGCTGCTGTTCCAGACAGTGAGCACAGTGCAGCGTAAACACAAGAGAGATTCAAAGCACTGTAGTCATTCAGAGCATCTATTTTCCATCCCACACCAAGGTTATTTGGGATTAACATCAATGACAGGGCAACAAAGAGGAGAGCCACAGACACTGACATTGCCATGCGGACTTCCCTCCATACGATCCATCTGCACAGAAAGGCCATTAATGATTGTGCACGGATCCTTACACAATTCCGACCATCCGCGTCATTTAACTCTTACAGGCAGCTCACCAGCCCGCTCTCAGAGATCTGGTGAAATACTCCCCCTGCAAAGAGTTACTTAATGCAGCTTGGACTATAAATTACAGTTGGTTTTTCACAAACTACAGCTACTGTCGAGGAGAGCAGGGAGATGGCGATAGGTTCGCTGCTCCTTTGTGTTATAACTAACTTTGACTGGGGGGTTCATAGAGTACAGACACTTCATTCTCTCAATATTTAGACATTCAGTTAGACAGATGAACTCAGCTGGTTGGAGAGTGTATACAGATTGCCTGCTCTGTATATGCCTCATGTACTTACTGATAAAACACAGAATTGCTGAGGTTCCTCTCCACCGAGTTCATCTAACAGCTTGTCAGAAGAACATGGATGAGAAGGTGTCTGGCTAAGCTATTCCTTAGTTGTAGCACTGTAATCCTGGCGTGAGCCACACTAAATCCATGATTTACACTGATTAATGCACGGAGGAGCTGTTGATCCTAACCATTCTTCCTGTGGCAGGTTTCTGTATATCTGGCATGACACCCTCTTCTCTTAATAAACCTGAACAGAGGCTAAATGCTCACTGCTCTGAACACAGAATCAGAAGGGTCTGTGTAGACTGGGGCTCGCCTGGCAATGGTATGAGGACCTTGGAGCTCATGAAAATTCTGCTCCTGTGTGTTTATTCATTTGGAAACAACCCAGTATTTACCTCTGAATTTTACTGAAACAGATCCTGCTGGAATTATGTTCCCAGTTCCCGTGGGGACCATGAGGATCAATAGCTGCAGGTTTGAAGTTCATCCCAAAATACAAATGCCAGACTGCAGGACACTCATCTCAAGAGCATCAGATAGTGCTGATCAAAACAACACAGGCAGCACTGCCCACATCTCCCATCTGCACTGTTCAGGTGTTTCACTGAGAAGGGAGTTTAAAGGTTTCCAAGTGCCAAGGGACTGCTTGCTTCCATAGGACAGGAAGTTACTGCAGGGACAAAGTCCTGTGTTATTATAAAGCTTCTAGTTGCTCTTCCAGGCTGATTTCTCCAGCACTTCCTATGCTTTTCTCTACCACAAGGGTCCCAGAATACATGTATTAATGCTGCAGCATCTTATTTTCCCAAATCCCCATCATCAAATGTAATAGCAGCAACGTGATACTTCAGTGAAGGATTTTGTTCAACAACCTAAAAAGCCCTTTGCAGGGTCAGTGCCAGCTGAACTAAAAAGCCTTTTGCAGGTGGGACAGTTGAAGCCAAGGGAGTAAAGCAACATGCCAGGATCACAAGATGGATTCATACAGAGAAGCTCTGATACACAGCCTCCTACTCTGAATGCTGGGTTTACGGCCTCAGTTCTTTCAGGGGACATCAGCTTCCATCCTACACTTCATTCCATACTGCCCATCTTTGCATTAGAGTCACAACGCCCTGTCTTTAGAGTAGTGGATCTGATGGCTACTTAAAAATACACAGTGTGGGACCTGATGGCAGACAGTCAAAACACAGCTCTCCCTGCAGCCTGACAGCGAGATGTCCAACACGTACACCTCAGGGTCCCGTGCCTGCATGCGTGCAGGCGTCACTCCATTATCAACCACACCTCCAGTCTTGGGGTTTGAATCATCTGAGCACAGACCACACCAGGACTTATTTTTAGTCTAATATTGAAAACTGGTCTGTCCACATGGCCCTTGGTGGACTGACTTCCGTCTGTTCTACCTGTGCTTGGAGGTAGCTGGACACCCTTCAACTCCAAAATAGCATCATGCTCATGTTTGTAGCACTGCTGGCTCCAGCACACTGGCTTCTGACTAAGAGAGACCAGACAATGACATGCAGGTCTGCCATGGTCACCCAGTAAAGGCCATACCAGACTGCACCTGAGACACGGTTTGGAGGAATTGGCTGAACCTGAAGTACAAGTCACATCTTACTGTGCTATATGCTGAAGCTTCGACTATATGTGATTTATAAACCATATCACAGTAAAGATATTGAGCCATTGCGTTCATGTGAGTTCACCAATCCTATCTCACCTGGGAGAAAGAAAGTAAGGAAAACATTTCAAATCCAGCCATGCTAAGAACTGGGGAAGGTATTAAATGGGAGAGAGCCTGAATAAGTCTAAACTGATAAGTGTACAAATTTAGTCCACCAAGTCCACCAATTTTATCACCAAGATGACAGCTATGAAACCTGTGGACCCAAACTGGTGTGTGAAGAGTTAGACATAACTGGAGGAAGAAGCGCTGCTTCACCTACCTTCCCATGAGGACCTATAAAGGGACTTCAGGGAGGGCTTGTAATCCCCAGCAGTTGAAATAAAGTCCCCAAAATCCATCTGGAGAGACCAGCTTTCGTTCATCCTCACATTATCCCCCAATCCTTGTGTTCCCAGCAAAGCTCAGCGCTGCCTCTTCTCCTCTTTCTCCCTTTTTCATCTCTCATCTGATCCAAAACCTCTCTCTACTGCAGAGCACCTGCAGTCTGGCCAGCAGTGTCACCTTACGTGACACTGGTAAAGGCACTCAGATTGGCTAGATAGTGACCCAGCCAAAGGGCATGAGCAGGGTAAACAGCTGCAATGATCCGCATGTTGGTTTAGAGCATCTGCTCATCACTGGTGGATCCTCTTCTATCCTGACAGTATCCAAACCATGGTTTCTCCACCCAGCACATAATAACTTTTTACCCTCAAGACTTTAGCTGTTTGTTAAAATCAAGGAAATAAACTAGAGGGGAACTCAACAGCAGAAAACAAGCAAAAGAGATTACCTGACCTTTTAAGAGATTTCAAACATTATCTTTAAATACCATTTAGAAAGGAAACTTTGATAAGATTTTAGTATCTTTGTCCTGCATACACCTGCTATCTCAGATTGCTCTCAACCTTCTTCCATTTTTGCCTCCATCAAAATGTTTCTAAACTTTGATGCTAATTCCTATTCCATTTACCAAGCAGGTCTGTAGCCACAGACCCCCAAACCTTGTTTAGCTGCTCCAAGCTGCACACTGACAGGATCACTTTACCATTTGGAGCTCTCTGGATGTTGAAATGAGCATAAAGGATGTTTCTGCATTAGGACGCATGATCAAGTTACCCCATTCCTGCAAGTCCCTGCCTGTGAGCTAAGCCACTGTGACCACCTAACTGTGCAATCTTAGCCTGTGACAAACACAAGACAGCATGTCTTATTTAACAGGTTTTCACTATGGATGAGGCTACTGCAACTATGTCATGCTTACTGGGCTCAACAGGAACACTTGATATGAGTAGTACGCATTTCTTCTCTTTTGGACCCCAGTGCTTTCTCAAGAAAGCATCTCTAAGGCTGCTCTAGTATAACAATGCTCAAACCAATATATACTCAGAGGAAGGTGTAAGGCTGTGGTACATAGCATCATGGAAAGACTTTCCCAGACACCAGAGTTCCTTTCTGAATCTGGCCCTCAGACTGAGGAAGGCAGAGGTGACTCAGAACGTAGCAGGATTTGCTAGTAGCTACACTCAGAGGTGGTAAGAAAGGCTTTAACAATGCTCCAAGGTGGAAATACTTGATATCACACTCTTTTTCCCAAGGCAAGGGTAGAAAGGAAGCTCAAACCATTGAGGAAGGAACTGGGACCTTCGGGAAAAAGACTAGCTAAAAGCATATATGCCAGGAGCAATACGGCTACAGGGGGCGAGGCATGTGGGACTACATGGAGTGATGGGCTTCTATCCCCTTGCCCATAGGGGCTGTGTGGGCCATGGGGAGAACACAGTGAGCTTCCTGGGGTGTAGAGTCTAACACCCTTGCCAAGCCTACCTGCTAAGATGCCTGCCTCAGACCAGAGGCCAAACAGAAGTGGCCAACACCATGATCAAGCTGCCTGTGTGAGGCAGTCTCTCCTTTACCAGGGAACTGCAGCTACCACCAAGTTTGCATGGTGCTTTCTCAACGTGGTGTTTAAAATCCAGCGGATCATTTACAGGCTTTCAGTGAAACAAAGAGGGGTTGGACAACCTACAGGTGCCAGACAAGCTTTTGGATACAGATATATAAAAGATACGCAAGAATTTGACAAGAATGAGGTATTTGTCAGCTTTCCAAAGCATCACACCTCACATCTTCGTTACCTTCTCATATGTTACACAGATGTGCAATTCTATGATAGATCATTAGTAACCATAAAAATCAGAAGGACTATGTGTTATTTAGGTAACAATTGAAAGAGATCATGAAAAAGGAATGTGAGGGAAAAAGTCAATTACAGCTTTAACTCTGGAGACTTTACCATCTCTTCACATCATTAAGGAAAAAAAAGCCCACAGTCAAGGATGATGTTCCTCCAGAGGAAAGAAGTGTTTCAAAAGGAGAAACTTCTGTGCAAGCCACACGGTATTTTGCCAGTTTCCTTTCTATTGTTGAAATTTGGCTTCTATTAAAAATAGCATATATCTAATGTGATGCAAGTCAGCAGCATGGATCTATGCTGGTGAACACAATGGAAAAATCCTGGGGAAGGACGGTATGGTCATTGTATTAATGGTGTTGTGTCTCAGCTTGATGTCCCCAGTGCAGTGGAACGCTAAACACAACACAAGAGCACAACACGAGTACAGTTTTCTAATCAGAAAACCTTTTAAAGGATACTTGGCCAGGCCCTGCTGTGGCTGCAATCACATTCCTTTAAAATCATCAACGATCGAGCTTTCCAAAGAGGAAACATCCCCATGAACTCTGCAAAGCGGAATCAACAGAGAGGCAGAGCCAGCTGTGCTGCCAGGGCAGGTTGTGAGCAGCTGGAATGTTAACACAGCACAGACCTCAAATAACTGCCTGGTCCTCAGCCCTCTGGGTGCCTGCTCATTTGGAGGGGACCCTGCTGGGCTCCTCAGTGTTCCTCAGCACAGAGACACTGTCACACACAGGAATAGTGCCTCCACTAGGAAGAGCCAAACCAGTGGCCAGGCTCCTGCCTTCTAGACCTGCCCTTGTAGACATGCCTTGATTTGTACTTTTGTGTGCCCGTTTTCTACTGCATTCATGACAGCTGAATAGGAGGGAATGCTAAAAAGCACTTCCACCACATTAAATCAAATTAAACGTCTGGGGCAATCTGTTCTTACTTTCTGGACACTCTAGGAAAAATGTGATGGCAGAACACAGATGTATTTCTGCAGTTTTCTTATGACTTATGCTTAAAACACTCATGTACTTTTTCTTGTATTTCCTATAGCCTCCTTTGGTTTTCTCACCTATCCTCAAAAACAAACCCAAACGACAAACCCAACCCTAAAAACAAACCAACAAAAATCCCTGCTAAATCAAAGCACATCTTACAAGTATCAATAAATCAATAAATCATAGAATAGTTAGGGTTGGAAAGGACCTTAAGATCACCTAGTTCCAACTCTCTGCCATGGGCAGGGACTATATTGCAAGAGCTGTGAAGGCTTAAAAACCCGCTATAATTTTAAGTAGCATGTTCTTCAAGTTCCCATTGCAATAGTTATCAACCTCTCCCTCTCTAATATAGACACCAGCAATATAAATCATATTCTTTGAAAGATCCAGGGAAAGATCAGTAGCTTTGGGAGAAATCAAAGAGAAGTGGTGATTAAAGAAGATTCCAGGAGGCAATAAAGCATTTATGCAAAGTGTGTCATAAAAACAAAACAAGAAAGGGGAAAGGAGCTATATGGGGGGAGCGGGGGGAGAGGTACTTACACTCTTCTTCCATAACAACTATTTTAGTTTCTGAGGCTGGTAAGACTTGTGGTGCTTTCGTTGTTCCTGGGGAAATTAAGGTAAGAAAGTAGTGAACAAAATATCTATTCTGAGCAGAGAAGGGTGGGCTTAGCTACTGCAGGAGGGAGGACAAGAGGAAGTGCTGCTGGGTGGCACAGGCTGCCATGGCTGTCAATGTGTTAGTACTGGTTAGAGGATGCTCAGATGGGTGACTGTGTATCAGAGGCAGGTAAAGGAGTGCCCCTGCAGGGGATGGCACAGGGCACACCAGTCCCCTTGCTGTAGAGGGCTTCATGCCATTAGGATCTCTGTCATGATAAAAGGGCTCAGGATTCACCTGGCAGGTGATGAGCAATACTGTGGGAGGTTCTCTTAGCCCTGGTGGCCATGAGAGTGTAAAGATGGGATCACAGTGAGAAAAATGTGGAGTTAAAGAAAAGGTGAGACCATCTGAAGAGCCTCCATCCCACACGTAGGTGCAGTTCTACAGCACAAAGTAATACTCATACAAGAGATGGAGGTACATGAAACAGATGAAGGCCATGGCCTGAGGCAATATGGGAGCCAAGCACATCCAGCAATTTCCTCTTTATAAACAAGGATCTTGGGGAAGTTCAATGTCCACAGTCACAAGTTCTACTCAAGCCTGCTGGCAGCAACAGCTCCTTCTGGATCAAAGTCCCTCACCACCTCTAGATGCGCAAAGGAGAAAGCATCAGGAGCCTACGCTGTGCGTGCAGCTCCCTGTCAGAGACAGGCGCTGAGAACACCACGGAAAGGTAAAAGCAGAAAGAACTTTTTAGACAAGTTTGATTTTTCCTGCAGTGTTAAGCAAAAAAGGGAGGGGGGAGATGTCAGCTCAGGAGGCGTCCAGTTGTTTTCTGAGGAAAAAATACAGAGCCTGAAACAGGCACATTTCAGCTGTGCCCTTGTGCTCACGTGATACTAATGTCAGAATACTCAATGAAGAGAGCTGTGAAATGGGACATTTTTCTAAGAAAACATCTAATTTACATCAAAGTAATAAAAATCTGAAAACAGCACCAAAGCACAATATGTTTTGGCTAAGCCCAGAAGCATTTCCTCAGAAACTGACACCCTCCCAAAGCTTTCCAAGGCAAAAGCATTTATCTCTGAGCAAGGCGTTTTGTGGAAATACCAGAATTGCAGAGCAGACATGAGGTGATGGGTTTGGCTGATGGACACTTTCTAAGTGACAAGGGGTCACTGCACTGCAGCCACTCTCTTTCTACAGAAAACCTCTCTTCAGTGTGGGGGTTTTGATGATTCACAACAGATCTGCATGGCTGAAACAGTGCTCTTTAGAAACCAGTGTAAACTGGAAAGTGGCAGTGGAATAGAGCAAAGGGCACTTTGCAACAGCAGCACTGCCTCATCGGCTGAGAAACATTTGCCAGCAGAGACTGCATCTCAGATCTTCGTATCCACATGCCTGAAAGTATCATGTGTGAGCCCCCTCCCTGCCAGCCAGGACTCAAGTGGGCTCAGGAGCCTCTGTCCCTGGCCTCTGCACCCCTGGAGGGCAATGGCATGTTGGTTTGAGGACTCCTCACTCCTCCATGATGCTCATCTCAAGCCGCAGACCACCTCTTGCAATGGCACCTCCCTACAGGGGCACCCAGAGATGTCCACAAACATATATCACAAGATGCAGTATTAGCTCAGGACCTCTTCCCAGTCCTAGATTCACGTGTTTGTATCACAGCAACATTACAGGACCTCCAACAGTACTGCTAAATGTCAGGTCAGAAAGTGTGCTTCCCGCAGATGGTCCCAAAGCATCGGTACCAGCCAGCCTGCCCAGGACAGGCGGATGCACCAAGTTCCAAAGGAAAGGTCAGCACTTAAGAAGCAGAATATTAAGCAGCAGAACATAAAAACCAGCAATAGCTGGAGTGAGCTTCTGGGAAGGGCTCCAAGGGCAGCCCAGCTCACACATCTGTTCTGATCAATTGTTATAAACTGCTAGAACTTCACAAAGCACTGTGCTGAGACTTAGCCACAACAGGCAGGGACAGAAGAAGAATGCAGGCAGGGACAGAAGACAGGACACATGTGGATTCAGGGACAAGCAGATGCTCTGAGGAGTTTTCTATTGAAAGATATCACAGAAGAAGGGAGCTTGCAGAAGTGAGGAAAGCTATCAAAGTCCCTGGAAGGTCCAGCAGAAGGGAAAGAGGGAGACTCCAGAACAGCAAGTGCTGGGCACAGGTAAAGGCTGCTTGGCTCTGGGTGGCTCAAGGAGGAAGAGAAAAAAGAGTGCAAAGGGGGTGACAGAGCTGCAAAAGCCTACAGGGAACAGCATCACCTTGTTTACAAGGGACTATAACTAGCAGTTAGCTGCTGTCCTGCCAGGTGACCTGCAAACAGCAGCAGCAAGGGGTGCATGCAGTTGAGAGCGGCAAGCCAAAGGCAGATTTGCAAGGAGCTTAGAAAACGGCTTAATCAAGGCACTGCCCCAGCAGGGCACAGCAGGCAACTGACTGGATCTGCAGCACCTTGCAGCCTGCAGCTCCCAGTAGGAAAAGGTACAGGACAGATCTTTGTGTGTCTTTGGTGGCTTTTCAGGTCAATACGTTTCTGGGCAACTCAGGCATGTCCTCATACTCTCTGTGACCTGAGTGAGAGCAGCCACCTATCATAGAATCATACAATATCAGGTTGGAAGGGACCTCAAAGAGAATTTGACCTTGTCAGACAGCATGCCTTCCTGCAGAGGATGAGCTCAATCCTGTCAAATACTGCCATTACCATCCCTAGCAGTGTTCAAGGCCAGCAGGGTGTTGGAAGAAGACGATCTTAAGATCCTTTCCAACCCAAACCAGTCTATGATTCTATGTGGGAAGGGGCTGTTTGAAGCTGTAGTGTCCTGAGGTGCAATCCCTGGTGCCATAAATAGCTTGCAGGATGGGAGTCTTGCAGCGGACACTGCTCAATCACACTCCTCCTCTTGTGAAAGGGGATTGCTAGTGCCTGGGAAGAGGAGGCGTGGAGGAGGCAGATGTGGCTCTAATGGCTGGCACATGCTGCCTGAGCATGTTGCACATGGAAATTGGATTTGCACATGTAGCCCCCAGTCGAAACAGGAGCAGTTTACATTGTGGTGGAACAGCCAGAGCGCAAGTCAGAAAAGAAGGAAGTTCCACTGCCTCAGCTAGCTTATTCTGGACACCTTTCCTACCACGATTGGGTAGAAACACAGCAGAGCAGCTGTGCTAACTTCATAGACATGAAGCATGAAGGCATGGAGGTCTGAGAATGGGTGGCCTTTCTGCAGGCTTTGCAAGCACCGGGATTTTACAGGCACAGTAACCGAGCGGGAGGCTATATGATATTGCAGCTTCACAGAATAGAAGATTCAGGACTTCAAACACTGCTGAGGCAGAGGTTAATAGAGAAAATAATGCCAGAAAGCAGCAGGAAAAAGCTACCTTCCTTCACATTTGACTGATGCTAATAAGACCACAACAGGGAAACTGGATCACACCGAGAAGGGCTGCAGAACACAGAGCCCAGGCTCCCACAGTGGCCCATTGTGAATGGCAGAAGGAAGAGCTTAGGAACACAGTCATCCCTTCCCTAGTTGCACCCTCCTGGCTTCTGGCAACCACTGTAGAGACTTTCTGAGCTGGAGGGTGCAACCAAATCATCATGTTAAGCAATATAATTATTATAACCAAGATAATAATAAAACCACCTAACCTCAGACTCCATCCGCTGAGCTCTAAGAGATGGAGCACACATTCTAGGATGAAAACCAGAAGCAACTTCACTCATCACAAAGCTATAGTTTAATTACTTGTCTACTGGTGAGTTTTGCTGCTCTGAAATTCTTTTAGAAAAAGAAAACATCGAGCCCACCAGCTTTCTTCCCTCTTTACCCCCTTTAAAAAAATACATAGACTGTAAGTTTATCTAAAATGTAAATTAACCACATTGCCATTGACAGATAACAAAGATAAACATTTATGCTAAGCTGCATTTTTCTTATCTCCCAAGAGTGTTTTACTCAATATCCTAAAAGCATGAAACACAATAAAAGACAGATCATGTGCAGAACCTCCCACTTTCTGCGTGAATGGCAGACAAGACATTCGCTGGCTTCTTCACTTACCACTTTTCACATTCAGGCTGCCTTTTGCGGTGTCTTTCCCTAAAACGTTCTCCGCTTCGCAGCTGTACTCCCCAGCATCTTCCAGCTTCACCTTGTTGAACTGCAGTCTGGAAATCTTTCTGTTGAAAAGTACAGCAGATATTTCTTACTACATTGCTAACCACCCTCATGAATTGATAACCATTCCTGGCCCTGGTACACTGCCTGGGGCATCACCCCTTCTTGAGACAATGGCCTGACTGACCTCACGAGCTGAATAGGCACCCAAGCCTGGTCAGACTTCAGGTGAGACCCTTCCCAGGAATCACAACCACCCTTATTTCCTAAATGAACATCTCCCTTTGAACCCACTGCTCTTAGCATGTTGCCATGGTTTGGTCTGAGATCTGCTCCTCCTCTTGCTAGAGGTTGAGCCCAAGAGCCCCAGCATCCTAGCACACAGACTTTCTATGCTGGAGAAAAGCTGTTTTACTGATGGACAGCAGGATCTGCCTGTGAGATGGAGATGTGGAGATGTGTGTTCTGCACCTTCCTCAGCCAGCAGGCTGAGCAGTCCAGTGCTTCACTGACTGCGTTGAGTGCCACACACTCAAACACAAACACCCACAGTGTCTGGGGGGACTCATCCCTTTCCAGCCTGCAAATCAAACCCTGTGGTTTGACCCAGACAGCTAGCATGTAGCTTCATCCAGGTCAACTAATAGGGGAAGCACTTTGTATCCCCCAATTACTCACACTCCTACGTACTACAGACATATGGGGCTGAACTGCATACAATCATTAAACCAGTCAGAAGCACCTAGAAAGAGCAGAATATGATGTATGGAATGATTGTCCATGTCAGCTAACAACCTGTGCTGCGTGCTACATGGGACAGGGAGCAGCTCAGCAACAGAGCTCTTAGGTGCTATGAAGAAGACGAGCATCACCCACCTATGGCAGATGTCTCATTCTCTGGGATGCCTCTCTGACTAACAGGCAAAACCTTTTGTTGCCTACTTTAATAAAGATCTACAGGAGTCTTCAACACACACTGAATAACACTCGTGAGCCGACAGTGGGACTCCCACATTAGGTCCTCTGTTTTATTACATCTCCTTTTTTGTTAGCCAGCTTATCAAAAAACACCCTGTGATCTCTTCTCATGAGAATATCGCTCTGCTTTCTACCCCAAGCTTTTATCTCAGGTCTGTCATATAGTCACTTTACTTAGAGACTTGGAAACACTGCCAGGTGTAGAAAGAGGTCCCAGTGGCCTATGGCTCTGACATGTGGAAAATAATCATTAGCTTTGGACATATTTACAATGTTAACGTGTCATCTGAGAAGGATTTTTCTTTGGGCTGTGCAAATCTTCATCCATAGGAAGTACTTCACAGAAACAGAGTCATCTTTTTAACACCCTGACATCATGTTCTCATGGGAGGCACAGCGCAAGGACTCAGCATGAACATCTCACTAGTTATATTAGTAAATTAAATGCACTTGGAGACAGCTTGGTAGAGCTCCCAGGATATGGGCTCTGCCCTGTTTTACAGGATGCGGTCAAGTGTTCAGTTGCACAAGTTTAGGCCCCATGTGGTGCAATTTTTAAATGAATGTTGACAGTATGCAAAGATCTCTAAATCCCTAAGTCTCCCCTAAGCCACTGTGCCAAGCCAGTTATGTGGACCAACGTGTTCCAACATAGCAGCCTGAAAAAGTAGAGTGGTGCAAAGCTGCCTTGACTCTGTGTTGTGCGCTCCTCTGTATCTTCTCAAGCCTCTTAGAGCAACCTGTGACAGTCCTGGGCATCGTGGTTCTCACTGCTGTGGTGCCTTAGGAGTCAAGCAACAAGAGACAGTGAAGCATTTATAGGCCTCCAGGGCCTGTTGCTGCTTGGTGGCAGTTGGGCTGTGCATAGAATCATAGAATGGTTTGGGTTAGAAAGGACCTTACAATCTAGTTCCAACACCCTGCCATGAACAGGGATACCTCACACTAGACCATGTTGCCCAAGGCTTTGTCCAGCTTACCTTGAACACTGCCAGGGATGGAGCATTTACCACTCATTGGGCAACCTGTGCCCCCTTAAAAACAAACCACAGCAGAAAAACTCAACAGTACATAAGGCCCTCACGTAAATTTCCCAGGTAATGTAGCTCAAATTCATCTGCCTCTGAGCTAAAGCTTTCCCATGCATCTTGCTGGGAAGGTACAATGGGTGCCTGATGAAGGGGTTGGCTCTGTTGGGCTGTAGTGCAACTCTGACAACACTGTCCCTAGCACACCCAGCCATTAGCGTCTCAACCCCCCCTGACAGACTACACCATCTGTTTCATAAGCTACCCCTACGACAGCCTGGTAGCTATTGCTGCAATGCAGAGCAGAAAAGCAGGCAGCACGCATTGAAAGCAGCTTGGAAGAGCTCTAACTCCAAGTCCTGTAGAACACACCACCCTCGCACACCATGCTGAGGCTATCTACTGGAGCAGAGCTGAAAGCATTAACCAACACGCTGCCTTCAGCTGCTGGAGGACAGATACTCCAATGATAACTGGCTGTGTTGCAATCTCAGTTGCACAGCATGTTTCATCAGGTGCAGGAACTGGAAAAATCCACTACAGCGTTAGAATATCACCTGTGTACATGATCTTCTACCGATAAAGGGGTTTAAGCCCCAAAGACAGAAATCAGTAAGTTATTAGTAACACAAAAGGGTAATGAAAGGGGGCACACTTGACAGATTCCTCTCCAAGAACAGGATGAGAGGCTTCTACCTGGAACTGGAGAGGAATGTGAGCAGAATAAAAAGCAATGTTGGCATTTATAGCATATCAGATTCAAGGTGAAAACAAAGAGGATTCATTTGGTTTAATGCACAAGACTGTTGTACTATCAAAAGTGCTTATTTTTATTTTTCAGCACAGTTTGAAGTTCTCCTGGATTGCAAGATCCCCTTGAAAAAAATCAAGATCTTTTTCTTGCTTTTCATACAGCAGACCAATGGCATAGCTACTCTTGGCCTTCACTATATAATATAATGATATATAATGTGAAGTAACAGACTTGGAGGAGAGAGATGAAGGGTGCAGATGAAGATTAGTTTTAATATTGAGCATGGCCACAGTAAAGACAATTTCCCTATCCAGGCAGCACTGAAATAGCCAGAGATAACTTGTTTCACAGCATTAGTCATGTGCCTTTTAATTCACATGGATAATGCCTGTGCACTGAAGAACTGAACCGAAGGATGTAAAAGAGACTAAACCTTGGTCTCTGTGTGTGGCAAAGATGATCACTTTGTTTCTGTTATATTCTACTACCTCCAAGGGCTACTGAAATATCTCAAAACTGGCTAGGAAATGGTCATTGTTCAAGTCTGCATCCTTCCTCCTGCTGCCCCCAGGGAGGTATTTTGGTCACTTGAAGACTGAGGAGTGGTTTTACAGCAATACCAAGTAGCAGCATACAAGGAATTAAGTTGTGCACAGGAGTTTTGCATCAAGTCTCCTGCTGCCCTTGTGGGCAGCGTGTCTCTTGGGGACACCAGCCCCTGGGAAAGCCCTAAACTGTTGGTTCACAAGAGTGCCTTGCTGCCAGAGGATGCCATTCTTCTGGAGGAAGGCTCTACCCCAGGCTGTTTGTTCAGTGAAAGGGCCAGGGTCACTGACAGATCCCATCATTTCACTGCAGTGCAACTCTGTTGACATTTCTTTACTCCAGGGGAAAATCTGCCTCATTGTCTTTTCTGACCCTCAGCACATATGACTTAGCCATGCACTAATTATCTCCTGTAGTGCCAGTGGAGAAATAAGCCATGGTGAATATGTTGTCTGCAAGCTCTGGGGGATAGGATTCATAAGGAGACCTTCAGCCTTGCCAGAAGAAGATCCCCCAAAACACCTTTCTGGCCATGAGAAAAGAGTCCCCCAGAGGGCAGTTTGGAGGGATGAGTAAATCACCCTCTGCAGTGTCAATACCAGATCACAATGGGAAGAAGGGAGATTAGCCCTTGGCTGGGACCTACACAGAGATCCTGGTAAATTCTGGCCGGGAAGGGTGGCCTCATCTGCTGTGATTTAGACATCTCAGAGTTAGACATCTAAATGTGAGACTGGGCCTCCAGTATAGTCAGAGGAAAAGAAAACAGGCACTTCATCTCAGCCAAGGAGACACTGTTCATGACAGAAGTCATGTTCTCACCTCCACTTTGGTCAAGCTTGAATCATTTTCGTCCCCTTACCTAATGCCAAGGGAAAATGCGACTGTCTTCCCAGGTCATCTCCTCTCAAAGCCATTCATCTCTGAGCAAGAATGCAGCTGCCAAAAGCTGCTACCAAGACACCTACATTTCGCTGTGAACTTGGCACTCCCTGTGTGAGTTCAGCCTCT
Source organism: Coracopsis vasa (assembly GCA_026283785.1). NCBI lineage: Eukaryota > Metazoa > Chordata > Aves > Psittaciformes > Psittacidae > Coracopsis > Coracopsis vasa. The sequence goes on from JANHGB010053380.1 coordinate 43,393, forward strand.
TCTGCATCATTCAGGACACAAATAGCTCTAGGATTACCACTGTTGTAGTATTTTATTAGTCTTCTAAAAATAGGGCAGCTAACATGTATATAGTAAAGTCAAGCAATTGGCTGATGAAGAGAATTTGAAGACTACAGCATATGTAGCCCCTAAATTGTCAATGAAGAACACTGCACATAGTAAACACACCCAAGATCCTAGGAAAAGGAAATTCCCAAACATGACCCTTGCAAAGGACACACTGAATACACTGCTGTGGTTATCTATTAACTCCATTCCTCTCTGTTTGCACAGAGCCGGTAGCAGGAAGCACACCAATATTGCAGAGAACAGAAACGCCAGCAATTGCTGTAATGTCTACTGCTCACGCTCCTGCCAAAGATTTAATTGGAGCCTATGTGCTGTCCTGGCACTTTTCACAGTGGTGCATTTGCCCTGAGAGAGCAGATTAATGATTGGCAAGAAGATTCAGAATATCTAATTCTTCAGCTTAAAGTAAGAAGTAGTGTCCAGCAACCATCAAATCTGAGGCAGCCCCACTGGCTGGAGCAGGGCTATCAGAGCCCTGGCCTCTGAGAAAACATTCATCTTCCTCAGCACACAGGGGGATAAAATCAGGTAGAGGGGATCACTGCAATGCAAAGCAGAGTGGGGATGGCTGTGGCAAAGCACCTCTGTCTGGCAGGACAGAAGTGGCAGCCAGGAGCATCCTCTCCCCTTCAGAGACAGATGGAAACCACCCCAATGTCTTTCCTGCCCTTTAGAGGCAGTTACACAGAGCTGGCAGCACAATAGAGCCAGGCAAGCCAACGGTGCCTTGGAGTGCTTGAGGAAAATAAGTGGCTCTATGCTGGCTGCTAGGCACTCTAGGGCATGATCTGGCTAGCTCAGGATTAGCTACAGAAACAGCAATGGAAAAGGGGAAAAGAAATTGCCTCAAGCAAAGCAATCACATAAGAGGGGTAAGGACAGGAAGGTTCAGACTTTGCAGCTCTGCCACCATCCCTTCTGCCAGGGCAGAAGTCGTTCTTCCTCCCCTCTCACCATCATCTGCCTCGCTCAGTGTTTGAGCTGCAGGAGCTGTGGGAGAAGCAGGAGCGGGACACAGTTAAAATCCTTGTGGGTGCCCAGGATAGGACCATCCCTGGTCCATCCAGATCAGGGTTCTATCCCCGGACCCCCTCTGCCTGCTGTCTCCTACCCTTGTCCCCCAACATTAAAGTGCTGTTCTAACCTGAAAAGCAGATTTGCCCCTTCTCTGCTCAGCAGTGCTGTTGTCTCTCTGTGCCCAGGCTTGGGACAGGCTGATTTTAAAAGGAAGACTCGACCAGTCCTCACTCTGTAGAGCTGACACTGACACTGGTCTCAGACTGAGAGCTGGAGTCCCTTCTGGGTCATGCAATGTCAACAGAAGGGAACAAGATCGATAAGTACACTCCAAAGAGCAGGGTCACTTGTGCAACCCCTCTCCATCCCGAAATTCAACCTGGGGCCACATTGCTGAGTTGCCACAGATGTTCCTGCAATGAGAAGAGGTGTAGGGCAAGAGAGGCAGCGTAATGCAACCACACTCAAGTCCCTGGAGTGGACTTTGTGGCCGCTCTGTTGAGAGGCAAACCCATGTGTGCTGCTGCTCTTTGTGGCAGGCCAGTCTGCAGCAGCTGCCAGGGCGTGAAATCAATAACTATGTAAAAGCAGAGTTTTGGGTTAAGGTTGACACACAGGTCAGATGTCAGTGCAGGGTCTCTTGTATTACTTGTCATAGAACCATAGAATCACAGCATGGTTTGGGTTGGAAGGGACCTTAAAGCTCACCCAGTTCCAACCCGCTGCCACGGGCAGGGACACCTTCCACTAGACCAGGTTGCTTACCAGTCTTCGTCTGTGATTTGCTTCCAATCCTAGGATTCTAGGGGAACCTGGAAAATTCATGCTTATAGATATGTAATGTGCTGTGCCCCAGATGAGCTGCCTGTAGCCTCAGCCCTCACCCCAGCCCTCTTCCCCATGGCAAAGCATTTTAACTCACCCTGGCTGAATGGGATTTCAGCTCATGTCTCAATGAGTGCTTCAACCTATCTGTGACATTCTGCAGCCACAGTGGGCTAAGGTCTGTAGGGAGAAATTTTATCCTTCCCCGTTGCTTTTTTTAGCAGCCAGCATCACTGGAAAAATCACACAACATTGCAGGCACATAAAGCTCCTTCCACCTCTAACTCTGCACACACCATCAGCTGAAGCAACCCAGCATCTGACCATAACTTGTTAGCCACTGTGACTCAGACAAGTTTCATTAAATACCCATTCCCTGAATCTCCTAGGAGCTCCAACTTACAAGGCTTGTGGATTGTTCTAGCTCAAGACCCAACTGCTTCTCCTTTCAGTTCTCAAATTCCCTGGTTCAGTCCCAGGTGCATTGGCCAAGATGACGTCCATCATCTCCTTTAAAACAACAGACAGGCAAACAAAGGAGATGCTGTCCTTCGCACCCCCCTCCAACAAAGTGCCTTCAGCAGCTAAAACCAAATCCCAAGTATCGGAGACTTATAATGACATCGTGAGAGTTAGCAAGGCAGAAGCTCCCCTGGTGATTATAACAACACCGGTGCTTGAGAAGAGTCTTAGCTTCGAGGCATCTGGAATTGCTCTTGCAAGATCCATTGTCAAATGAGCTTTTCCCTTTGTTTAAAAATGTCAGCCTGAAGACCCCTGCCAGAGTGGTGGTATAGCCTGCTTGGGTTCACTCTGGCTCCCACAAGGCTTCAACAGCTCTCTTTGCCCCTCCTTGTCTCCAGGCTTAATTAGGAAATCATTTATCTCTATTGGCACTCTCTTTCCCCTGCTGCTTTGGCATTATGATCTCTTTTTTTTGCCTTCATTCCAGAGCAGTGAGCTGTACAGGGAAGACCACAGCCCCATTCATTGTGGGTGGGGAATAATCTACAGCAGGGAGCATTACAAGGAAGACCCCAGCAATGAATCTGCCCCAGCTAGGAACGCCTGAGGGACTACTGTACAGAAACAGGAGAGGAGGGTATCCCTTGGCTCCACTTACAGGCTAACAATAGGGATTCCTGGTGATACTGAAAGTAGGACACTACTCCCAAGGGATGTCATATGGTCAGCCTGTCCCAAACTGAACTGCCACAACCCTCTCCAATCTAATGATGCGCCTACTTCATCACCACAGCAATCTCCCTTGGTAAAAGAGCACACAAAGAGAAGAGGCTGTAAGGACAGCCACAGCGAGGAGACTACCAGGCTCCTGAACCCCCTGTGACTCCAGCTGCGAATCTACATGTCTCAGGGCTGAGCCCTGAGCACAGCCTGAACTGAGGCGGGTTCTCTACACCTCCACAAGCAGAAACTCTCCTGGCTTTCTCCACAGTTGGCACTTGACCGTATGCCAGACATCCAGAGAGTCAGAACCCAACCTCAGTCCCATCTCAGATGCACTCAGCAGAGAACAGCATCGCTTTGGCAGCTCAGAGGGAGAGCCATTCACTGTACTGCAGCTCCACTACTACAGGCAATTCTTTCTGGGTAATTCCTCTAGGTTCCCCATCAACTGTGTTTTATTTAAATGGAGCCAGAGATAAAATTCCAGCCAATAATTTCTTCTACCTTGAAGAGAAGTTTCCATTTTGTGCAAGCCAGGCTTGCCCCTGCCTGTTACTAATTACAGATGGAACATGCAGTTCAGAAAGGAGGATTCAGGATTGCTCCCCTCCCTTCAGCAAATATCCATTGAAAAAAATAACCTGACTCCTTTGGCTGATGGTACCAGACGTTTTGCCAGTACGTTTAAAACACAAGAGGGAAGAGGATTGATGGAGAAGCTGAAGAGCTGAAATGCAGTTAACTGCTCCTCTCCTCCTTACAAACATATACTGCCCTTATTTAAAAGAGATCTGCTCTAGTGGGATCAGATGAAAACTTGATCACAAAGGACAGTCTTCAGTCACAGTTGCTAGTTAGAAATCTCAAGGCTCTTTAAACACACAGGGAGAAAAGCCAGGCACAGAGCAGGAATGAGTCACAGAGGGCAACCCTGTTCTTGTCTTCCATCCTAACCCTCTGCATGTTGTTGAAGGACCTCAGAGTTGCAGACAAAGGGTCTGATGCTCTGCTTGGGATTCACTGGACCAAGCAAAACAGTATGGACGACACCTCCCCATCCTGGCAGGGCTCATTTGTCTGGCTCCAGCAGACAACTAGTGATCCTGCACACCTGGCCAGATGCTGTGGAGCTTTTTGTGTACTTTCTCTATGGAAGTCCCTCCGCAGTGCTCTATTTCCAGCCCTCTGGAAACCCCACTCTACTCTGAATTGAAAGAAAGAGCAGGGATTATCTGGAGACCAGTGTTATCTCTAAGTGGAGCCAGATGTATAAACCCCATTATCCTTGAATTAATCACCACAGAGTAGGACTTCCCTTCTGAGTTTTACAGTTTAGGATACTTACCCTTCCCTGGAGCCTCCTCCTAACAACATGCTGGAAATAATTATGTACACCCATATCCCCTATCCAGTTTTGAGTCCCACTGCTAAACTCAGATACTTAATGGAGATATGCAAGACCATGAGGGCTCCCTCGATCCTCATGCTGCTTGCACAGAGCAATCTTTAGTGTTCACTGCATGCTACCAAGACCAGAAAGAGACAGGTCCAATGCCAGAAAGAACTCTGCCCTCCAGGTGTTTTCAAGCACTGAGACCTAGCAAACTCCATGGAGAGAAGAGCCTGAAAGCCGAGGATGCCAGACTGGCTGTGCACAGACCCATTCAGATCTGCTTAGAGTGTTCCTTCACTGCTGACTGCTCAACAAGGGGCAAATGGTCAAAAAGGGGTTGACCTTTTTGGCCATTCTGACATCAGAGCTGTCCCAGATCGACAACTGCTTGAGTCTACTCTCTGTAGCCAGGCTCCAGTCTCACATAGGCAACCTCTCCACTTAAGGGCATGTTTTAATGACAGCAGGGAGCAAAGGCAGTGATGGGAAGCTCTTCCAGTACCTGAAGGGTAGACCTTGGAGAGAGATTTTTTACAAGGGCATGTAGTGCAGGACAAGGGTGAATGGCTTTATACTGACAGAAGGGAGATTGAGATTAGACATTAGGAAGAAATTCCTTACTATAAGGGTGCTGAGGCGCTGGCACAGGGTGCCCAGAGAAGCTGTGGCTGCCCCATCCCTGGCAGTGTTCAAGGCCAGG